>OLKM01001670.1:87500-114511 GCA_900291075.1 Melanogrammus aeglefinus
AGCTGGTAGAACAGCAGAGTAGCGTGACCTGGTTCACAGAAGCAGAGAACCACGCAGGTACACCGGGTACATTAGGAGTCTACTGCAAAGAAGCAGGAGTATGGGGGTTTTGATTTACATAGACATTAAAGACATTCATATTTTGACCTAAACAACTAAACTCAAAAGTTTTAATTTAAATTGTGGGTTAATCAGAATAAAGAAATTCATGAATTCTTATGAAGACAATCATGTTAACAATGGGGTATCATTCAAACTCAAGGTGGACATAATCATGGGAGTAGTTTAGGAAATAATAGTTTACCGGTGGGAAGCGGTGCTTGTTCGAGCAGACGGGCCAGATCTGTCTCCATGCACTCCTGCACGATGTAGAGGGCGCCCAGATGGGCGGGGTCCCGGGGCAGCGGCACGCCGTACGGGGCTAGCACCTCGTAGACGCACACCACGTTCTCGTGGCGCAGCCGCCGCGTTATCTTGACCTCGCGCAGGGCGTGCTTCACCGACACCGGGTCGCGCATCACCAGCTTCTTCACTGCCACCCGCTGACCAGTCCGCTGGTCAACTGCCGACAGCACCAGGCCCGTGGCGCCGGCGCCAAGGGGTCGAAGGTCAACAAAGTGGCCCCCGAGGTCAAAGCCGTGAGGGAGGCGCGGGGTGTCGTGACATCGTGCCATGGTAGGCACTACGGAGGCCGGGAGGGTTGGGCGATCTGCTGCTCGTCTTCAGGTTCAATGTTATCATATAAAAGAAGGGAGCAGACTTGGTGTTGCCGTTTGGCATTGTACCGAGGTCCTTCTCTCCCCAGGGTAAGGTCTCAGAGGGGACATCAGAGAGGAGCTTCCCACAGGAAATAGAGTTTACAATAAAAAGTGCTTTTAGTAAAGCCGGATACAGGTAACTTTTAACCGTGCTCCGGAGGCAAGAGAGAAACTCTTATCTACATCTATTGGTTCTGCTGCACTCATTCCCCGACTGCCATGTTTTAGTAGGCCATGTGTTCCCTCCCAGCTTAGCCCTGTTTTAATTCCATAAAGTCAGTAAAACACTGGGATTTCCTGGGATTACATTGTCAACATCCTTTCGAGTGAACCTCGATGAAAAGCGTATCTCGCTGCTCAGGATGATCAGAACGGATCAAAATAAATAAAACCAGTAGGGCAGAAATCAAACATTTGGTTCCGTCAATGGTGCTGCGGGTGGACCTTTAACAATAAAAGTCCCACGATGTGGGTTCAGGTAGTTGGTCCCGTGTCTCAAGGGTAACACTGTTTTTCTTGATGCTGTACCAACGCCGCCGTGTTCAGGCTAGCTATACACTGGTGCTTTGGATTTCTTAAACAACCTGACACGGCAGATAGCAGGCGCCCACACTAAAAGTTGTAATAACACCACAGAGACGATAGTGGCTCCTTACCGGGGCACAGGCCAGTGGTCTCCATGGCAACAACAGCCCTCTCAAGCGCCGGGATCCCACGGATACACGTGTAAACGTTCCGTGGTACCACAGACAGTGGTTCTACTTTTTTCTTGATCCAAGGCTTTCCTTTTAATCTCTCGCTCTCTTTGAACTCTCACAGTCTTTGTCTCCTTCTCTCAGTTTAGTTTCAAAACCTCCGTGCTCATTCAGCCTAGTGGTGGTGGTGGTGTTAGTGGTGGTGGGTATTATTGAATGAAATACACTTCAATCACTAACAGCTGGCTGTGGGCTCTCCTCCTCCTCCATGACCAATGAGGATTTTGGCCAGTCAGTCAATCAGTTATTCAACCAGACAGTTCAGACGGAGAGGCCCGTTCACAGTATAGGGGATCCGATTCCCACCATTCACTGGACATCGATAGTGAGTGCATGCGTGTGCGCATGTTGGTGTGTCTGAGCGTTTGTAATCCCTCGGTAATCTGCTTCCTGTTGTGCTCTCGCCAGCCTGAGGTATTCCGGCCTCACCCTGGTGGGTCACTGTGGAGGGGCACTGAGAGGAGCGTCGTGCGGACCCTCTGTCACAGCGGACTGCCTGCTGTCAGCCGAAGTGAGGGAGAAGGGAGGGAGGGGAGAAGGGTGGAAGGCAGGGGGAGGGAGAGAGAATGGAGGCAGGGTAGAGGGAGGGAGTGTGGGGGAAGGGAGTGTGGAAGGCAGAGGGAGGGAGAGAGGGGAGAAAGGGGGAGGCAGGGGAGGGAGAGAGAGAGGGACAGGAATTAAGAATGGAGAGAAAATTGGGGAAGAAGATGGAGAGACGGAAGTAAAAAGTATTGGTTAGAAAAACAGACGACAATATTACAGGTGTGTGTGTGTGTGTGTGTGTGTGTGTGTGTGTGTGTGTGTGTGTGTGTGTGTGTGTGTGTGTGTGTGTGTGTGTGTGTGTGTGTGTGTGTGGTAATTGTTGATAACTTTTCTGTAGAAATAATTGATTAGTTTATTCCTGTATTTTATGGTACTCTCCACACAGGCATTCTTCCTTGCAGCCTACAAATCAGTGCGAGAGAGAGAGAGAGAGAGAGAGAGAGAGAGAGAGAGAGAGAGAGAGAGAGAGAGAGAGAGAGAGAGAGAGAGAGAGAGAGAGAGAGAGAGAGAGAGAGAGAGAGAGAGAGAGAGAGAGAGAGAGAGAGAGAGAGAGAGAGAGAGCATTGACAGTGGGCGGTACAAAGGTGGGCTAACTTTATAAATAATGTATTTAGGGATGTGGGCTTTGGTTGTTCTTCTGCCTTGTCGTCAATTTTCTAACGCAATGGAACACGAATAAGAACGACCATGGACCACTTGCGATTGATAAAGCAGGGCAGATGCCGTTGTCTTTTTTTTTTTCCACAATTGTATAGACTAAATTAATGGAATTTTCCATTCATTTGTTATCATTAAAAAAATAACAATATTAGGCTATATGTAAAACCACTTCATGGAAAGCACACACAATTGCATAAATTAATGAATTTTCCATTCATTTGTTATACGTAAAAAATAACAATATTATATGTGAAATCACTTCATGGAAAGCATTTTAGCTGTCCAACGTTACACAGCTGTCTCCAGTAGTTGATGGGAGTCGACTCGTGTTGCAGCCCGGTTCCCCCAGCTGCCTTTGTGTCTGTAGAACCGCCCGTGTCAGGAACAAACCCTCCTCACGTAGGCTACACACACACGCATTAAGTCAACGCTACCACACTGGAGATACATATCTCCGTGAAGTTCACCTCCAAAGCATGGAGTAGCAACGCAGTCATACTGTATACCATCAGTATCTGGATAGGCCTACTCATCGTGATAGAAGCGTAATCTATTCATCTTTCAACCGATCGCCCCGTTCAGGGAGAAAACTACAAAGCAAGATACAGCAACAACAGCCAACACTCACCGGAGCATATGCCGCAGCCTGCCACCCGTCACGCAAAAAGAACCCACCTTAATGAAAAAAAAGATCGGTGCTTTTGATAGAATCCCTGGTTTCAATGGACGAGCAACAAAGAAAGTGCATCTGATTGAGATAACGAGGCAACAGCGAAGCAGGCAGTTGGGTGAGAAGCACAGATAGCCGTGGTGGATTCAGTTCTCTGTGTGTGTGTGTGTGTGTGTGTGTGTGTGTGTGTGTGTGTGTGTGTGTGTGTGTGTGTGTGTGTGTGTGTGTGTGTGTGTGTGTGTGTGTGTGTGTGTGTGTGTGTGTGTGTGTGTTTGCGTGCGTGCGTGCGTGCGTGTTTGTGTGTGTATGTGCACGTACCCGGACAGCTCACTTAATGCCTACGCCTGGCGATCACGTAAATCTGAAAGGATTAAACAAAGTCTTAGAAATGTGGAACATGTGCTGTACTTGCGTAGTTGCCTGTTTTTCTCCGGATGGTTGCCCCCCCTGAATGAATACGTGCCAATCTCCTCGTCTATCTCCCTTCCCCTCCGGTCCGCTCACCCCCTCTTTGGAAGGGAACTTCGACTCTCGTGGACTCCCGACCTGACGTCACTTTTTTCCACTGTCCGGCCGTTCTGCATACTGCTGCTTATCAGGACACCTTATGGACCGGTCGTTTATACTCATTTATGAAGCTGAATTGACCATGGTTATTGCATTGTCACTTTAGATATTGGCAAAGAATGACATTGAGAACTATTAACTTGATTATATGTAATTCCAGAAACCTAAATTAGGACTCCAATTCTGGATTATGCCTTTGCTTTAATCTCAGGATTGCCGATATGTACCTTGAAGAAAAGTAGAAACAAAGCTATGTTGATGTGCTTTCCAAGAACGAAGAGCACATACAGTACCCATATTAATAAAGGACATGTAGAAAATTTAGAAGTGGCAAAGGAGTGGTTTACAAATTGGAATGTGTAACAGATACACCATCCTGATAATGTCAAATTCAAACTCATTTAAAACTGAAAACAAACTGAATGCACACGTTTATTATGTCTAAATAACGACTAACTGTTTTTGGAACCCAGGATTCAAGAGAGAAACTGGAGAGAGCAATAGACAAAGAGGGAGAGAATACCGCACAGTTGGCAGGTTATGAGATAATCATGGGTGAGGTCCTGTAATTACAGGGATTTAGGGAAATGTAATAGAGAAAGAGACAGACACAAAAAATACGAGAGACAGATACAGACAGAAACACAGAGAGAGAACAGAGAGAAAAGGACAGAGAGAGAGGGAGGGAATGTGTGAAAGAGAGAGACAGAGTGTGAGAGAGAGGGAGAGAGAGAGAGAGGAGAGAGAGAGGTTGAACAACCAAATCAACACAGTGTGTTAAGATTTACTGAATGATTCAACGATGACCTCATTAATGGCCATCAGAGAAGAAGAATACACGACTCTCCTACTACCCACTCCTCATCTCATCTGCAAATGACAGGGATCAGGGGAGCCAGAACGAAGTGGCGGGCCAGAGGAATTCCTGCAGCGCATTGGTATAACGTGTGGCAGCACCTAGGGTGTCACCACAACCAGGATCTCGTCGTGATTAATGGATTTGACTCAAAGATTCTGGGTTCAAAGCCCTATGTCTGCCACCTACCTGTCCTGACGTCCTGATCGACGTACATCTACAACTCACTGTGTGTCGCTCTGGATAAAGGCATCAGCTAAGCCCCCAAATACTTAAAATACCCAAGCATTGTAGGTGGGCTGGGGGGGCGGTATAGGATATGAGCAACTTGGGTGTTACCATGCTGTTTGTGATTATATATAAACACGTCTATATATGAATAGGGATTAACCACAGGGTTTAAAGTAAATCAGTGAAGCCAAGTAGGCTACTATATTTGAAAATCCCTTGCAATGGTTTCAGCTGTTTCACCTGGTTCCCCTGTTCTGTTTTATTTCTGTTATCGCTGACCCCCAAATCCCTCATTTTGTCTCTATTTAGCGTTGATTAATGGAGACATCAGTGGCTCTGGTAGCTTGCTATTTACAGGAACGCACACACATACAAACGTACATATTGAATATACGTAGGTATGTCAGAGGAAAGGAAGCGAGTGCAAAAACATCTGTGTCTACCTCTCTCTTCTCATTCTCCCTGTGTGTATCTCTCTGTTCCCAAGCACACACCATGGACTAGACAGATCAGCTGCCTGCTGCCATACACAAAGGACTGATCGAGTGTGTGTCTGCCTGCGTGCTGATGTATTAGTGTTTATTTGTGAATGTTAGTGTGTGTCCTCATCAGGTTACCCCTCCTAAACATATCTATCGAGCACAAGATACTAAATAAATTAGAGGGCTGAAGTTTCCTTTTGAGGACATCGGACTCTGTTGACTGTGTGTGAGGGTGCGTACGCACGCATGCTTGCTTGTGCGTTAGTTTATGTTCAAATAAATATTAAAACGTCAAGAACAGTACATAGTGTGTCTGAAGTTTTGAATCAATCAAAATGCTTATCTCTAGCTACAGTGCATCACAATAATTAAAATCACATAGTCATAGAGAAAGCATATATATTATTTTATACACTAGGCGGTATTTTATCTTGCACCAACTATTGACAATCCCTTGAGATTAATTTTGAATTCCCAAAGGTTCACTAATCCAGATTTCGCAGTGATCTCTCGTAGGATAAAGGTATTTACATTGACATGTAATGACCTATCTATTAATGTTGCAGGCCTGTGTTCTATGGAAAATGAGTGAGTGGAGAGCATATTCATTACTAACCAGACCCATAGCCCTCTACTCCCCTAACAGATAGGCTACCTGGTGGCTTCGCCGCCGCCCACCAACTCAACACTAGAAAGGCCAGGCGAAAAAACTAAAGGTGGAGAACGAGAAAAGGACCAGGAAAACAGTTTGAGAGGCATTAGTTGAGATGAAGGCTTCTCTTACAAATGCTAACTCATGCACATGCACGCACAGAGGCATGCACACAGGCGCACAGGCCTACACACACACTATACACACATAGTCGATCATAGCTTTTAGTATTATTTGGGCAATGCATTATCAAATTAAATATTTTTCATCCTTAATTGGAGTATTTAGGTTGGCCCACCCTATTTAAAGCCCTTGGTACCCTGTAGGGCTCTGTCAACTTTTTACACACTTCCGCAGAATCCCAGCACGGGATGATTATATGGTCCTAGCAAATAACAGAAATCTAGCACCATCTGTTGGTTGTTTTTGTTCACTGCAACCAAAAATAGAGTTCCAACTTTTAACCATTGTTTAATGTCAGAAAGACTACACAAGAACAGAAACCTTTGTAAACTAATGCAAATTATAGTTTGGTTTCGTTCATCAGTAGCCCTTAAACATTTATGTCTTACAGTCTCAATAATGGTTTGAAAGGGTAGAGTAGGCCATTTAATTTGATAAGCATCGTTTGTCCATATATTTTTTTAAATACTTCACATCCCGACCGCAATAAATAAATCAAATGCTCCGACCAAAGAAAATAAAAAATCTAGTTCATAATGTTTCCAATGTTTTTTTTTTTTTGCAGTTCTCATGTACCATCAAGGAGTCCATTACGTAAGACCAAACGTCATTGTTCCATAGCATAATTTATTACTTAAGCAATCCATTATACACAACAGTAATCCCATAAATGCATAACTTTGAAAAGATACGATAAGGGAGAACCAACACTGCATTTAGTATGGAAGAGCCTTAAAATAGATAAACATTTTTCAAACTACAATCTTAGCCTCTGAATCATGCCCATTTAAAATCAATACAAAACAGCGTATACAATACTTCATATGTCAGTGACTTCTTCCTCATATTAGCTCCCCTATAGGTGGAGTAGTGATTTCTTTTTGTCATGTAAAAGCAGCGCAGAGGCGTTCACTAAAACCCCAAGGATGAAAACAAATAATGGTTTACCCCTTGTATTGTGTTAAATAAAATTATTTTGTGTTTTATATGGATATACGAGTCGAATCAGTGCTTTGTGAAAACCATTCCTGCCCGGGCATATGTAAAGCTCAATGTCAAAAACCTGCCATTTGTCTTTTCACAGCATGTTCAATGTACGGTTCGAAAAAAGATTTGTGAGGATGAGCCACATGTTCCTATTTACCGCTTTATACGTGTTTTCGTGAATTTACTTTTATAAAGTGAAATGTTTCGTGAATTGTCTTCTTAATAGTTAAGTGTTTTGTGAATTGTGTCCAAAATTGTTTTCCACATTGGAAAAGAAACCGCGGATTCCTTGCTTTAAAGTTTTTTCGTTTGAAAACACTCATGTTTTTAGACGTCTGACAAATGCAAACGTGTCACATCATCTGTCCTCATCCATCAAATTATTTTCCAATTATTTTTTTTTCCATATCAATTTATTTTAAGTAAGTTCCAGAAAAAGGGCTGTTATACTAAAAGGTTTGGTAACATTTCCCTTCTGATTGCAGTCTAACGGTGACTCTGGGGAAGTGTGTGAACTCCTATAGCGAGGCGCAGGGACGTAACAGGCAGCCATGGAAGGAGACAGGAGAGAGGTAATTCTGGTGTAAAATGGATTTGGGATATGTTTTAAATGATAACGAGTTGAAACGTTCATTTTCGATAAGTAGATTGGTGAACACAGAGCTTGCGTGTTGCTGACGGATATCACAATCTCTGTGTTCGTCAATCTACCTATCGAGTCTTAAAAACAAAATGGCGTCGACGGGTGAGCTACTGATGGTATTGCGTGTATAAAATGTCCTTTTTAATAAACAATCTGTACAATTACAAAGTTCTCAATGCCTTGTTTTATATGTTAAGACCACTACCAAAGAAGTGTCGGGCTATTTTTAGCCTTTTAAGTGGTTTAAAATAGCGATTTAGTTTTTACCATAACCACTGCCCCCATCATTCCAAGTTTATAGCATGTTGAAAGAATCGGCTAAAAGCAGCCAACTGAAGAAAGCGTCTATATGCGTTTTTTGGGCTCCAAAACAAACGTTTCAACTCGTTATCATACAGAACATATCTCAAATCCATTTTACACCGGAAATACCCTTTAAGACTGACGGAGCTTCTTAGCTAAATGCATGGTGGAGCAGGTACTGCGTCAGAAAGAGGAGAAAGGTTTAAGGCTGAGGAAGAATATCTAAGCTAAATGCCCTGGTGGAAGAAGGAACTGCCTCAGTTATAGATGGGATGGTAGCCATTCCTCCTGTCGTTGCACCTACAGGTGATCACACACACGCTCAGCATCCCGAAGACCTGGCAACACACACAGAAACCAAAACACACATTTAGGACTTCATAAATCAGCTTTCTGAGATTCTTGTTAGTATACATTAGTTTAATAAACAATGTCTCCATCTTCTAGAGACTAGTTGATAAGTGACAACAAAAAACTGAAATTTCTCTGATTACACACACACACACACACACACACACACACACACACACACACACACACACACACACACACACACACACACACACACACACACACACACACACACACACACACACACACACACACACACACACACACACACACACACGTTTTTGTTTGTCAGGACGGAACAAAAAAATGCAGTGCCACGTATTATTCCCCCCAATACGACATAGAGCTTTGACAATATTCCACGGGGGTCTCCCTGTCTGTGGCTCCTCAGTGTCATAACCATCTAACCTTAATTATGCCGAAGCCCAGGATCACCAGCATGGCATAACTCAACACATTCTGAAGGAGCACATCCACCTGGTCTTGGCATCCCTGAAACACACATTTTTATTATTACTTTTTGCAAAGTTTGTGCATGATAATGAAGCTACACATAACTAGCTCGACAAATATACTTTTTGCATGGCAGGCTGACCTTTTCACATGGAAACCTCAACCCTGCTAATGCTAACCAGCACAGGTTTTGGCTTACAAAGAAGGATTAGGGCTTATATTTTGACCGGGGTAATACCCAGTAACACAAATCGTGGTGAAGTGACGTTAGAACAACAAATGTAAATAAAGTATTCTTTTATCTATGGGTGTTTAAACGTGTTGCAGTCAAAAACTCCTACAAAGCCTCTAATGGCATCTTAATAAATATCATGTTCTATCAGAAAATAACAAATACAAAATGTGATAGAAAGAAAAAAAAAATACCAAGCCCATTGGATCAAAACACAGATTTGGATCATTTGATCATAAACACTGAAATAATACTCTAACCACATAAAAATCAAAAAGGATCTTATCATCCACGCTCCACATCATCACTTAGCGTGCCTTACATGACACTCAAGAAAATCGAATTATTGGCCTGCAATTGCATGTATACACCTTAGTCGGACTTAAAATCTCATCGAATCAGGTTACTCATCGTCGATTATAGACCAAAAGATTATTCGATTGATAGTCGCATTAAGCGTGCATGTATATGTTCAATTCGATTGGAATCGGATTATTAAAGGAGACATATTATGGCGTTTTCACAACGAGTAAACATAGTTTTTGAGTTCCAGAAAACATGTTTTTGAAGCTGTTTGCTGGAAATAGCTTTTTGGAAAGAAAATCTCGCCTACCGCTCTTCCCCTCTGTTTCAGTCCCTTCAGAATGTGCTGTTTCTGGAGTCTGTAGCTTTAATGCAAATGAGCTGCTGCCCATTGACCAATGAGCTGTCAGACTGAACCACAGCCTGGAGCTCTATATCTATATAATATGATAATAATATTATGTATGGGTATTTCTATAATATTATATCTAATATCAAGGCCAAAAGCTATGTGCACCTCTGATGAAATTATGAATCATAAAGACTGCGTCTGACGTCTCTGGCACTTTCACAACAAGTAAAGACTCGTAGTGGGGGATATCTCGGCCATGGTTGAGAAGAATTGGGGGAAAGGAAGTTTGGCCTTGACTCTCTGAAGTCCATGAACCCCAACATGGAGGAGAAAGGGATTGTACTCCGGGAGCTGAGCTGCCGAACTGCCGCCGAGCTCCCCGCGCTGGAGCTGCCGGACTGCGGCGCGGACTATCGGAACTGCGGGCCAAAATTCCGGTGGGGGGAGCTCGGGCGGCAGTCCCGCAGCTCAGCTCCCGGAGTACAATCCCTTTCCCCTCCATGTCTCCTCCTCCCGGCCCGCAGTCCGGCAGAGAAAAGGATTGTAGGCCTGCTCCCGGAGCTGCTCGTCCGCCGCGTTCACAAAAATCGTAGCTATATTCTGATTGGAGGGGAGTGGGGAAGTGGGCGGTAATATTCAACTGTGCCCCCTTCCTACGCAGTGGCGTGGCGTGGGGATTTTTTTAGAGGAAGCCAAGTGAGGCCAAGCCTTTAGAGAAAATAGTACGTTTCAGCTTGGATGTAGTTAATGCAACTACAACAGCTATTTGAGTGCCTGGTCATTTACCAGGATTTACACACACACACCGGTAATCTGACCGACACGACACACACGCGCGCGCTCTCTCTCGCTCTCTTCACACTCGCTCTCGCTCTCATCGCACACACACACACACACACAACACACACACACACACACCCACACACACACACACACAAAACACACACACACACACACACACACACACACACACACACACACACACACACACACACAGTCCTCCTAAACATCTCACTAAATTATATATTTTATTATAAATACAACCCCTCCCCGACCGAAATGCACAAGCCGCTAAATGGTCAAAGAATCGACAGCGGGGCGGTTGTCGGCTATTTCAAGTTTCATGTTCACGTGTAACACGACTTCAACGCAATCACAGTATTTGATATACAATCCTTTTCGTAAAACCTAGGCCCAAAATCAAATGTTAACTATTCAACACTACTTAAAAGACAACACCAAGACAACCCAGAACAAGCACGCTGCACATATTCTGCATCATGCACGAGTTTGAAGCTAGACTCGGAATGAAGGGGGGGGTGGTGGGGGGTTGTGAGGGCCGCTGAAACCCCTGTGTCCATCCTCAAAAAAATAATAACGGTGGGCATACAAATTAAAAACGGTGGGCAATTATAACAAAAACATAATATAATAATTGCACCTTGTATTAAATGTGCTTTAATAAATACATTTTGATTTCAATTATAAGCATTTTCACAGACGCCCATTGTATGGATAAGGTGTTTAGCAACGGTCAATCACCGGTTGCCTCCTTCTTTTCCCCATAAGTTCAGGAAAACATTAGAGCCGCAACGGGAGAAAGGTGTGTATTTTACACGCTGCTATTTGTAAGAGGAAGGCCATTCTTCGGTGTTTCATGGTGGCCGAAGTGGTCCATAACTTTGTCATAGAAATTTCCCTTTGGCCTTCAGGTCCTCCACAACTACTGAGTCAATGGAAAATCTCTCCTTAAGGTTCACAAGTCTGTCCTGTTGCCACATGTATTCCTCAGTATGTTTTTGATCCTTTTTCAGACACAGGAAAACGAGCGCTCAGCTGAATGCGAATTTCGCGCGCTATTTTGTTTTTTCGGTGACGTTGATAATGATGCTTTGATTTGATTGTGTGATAAGCCAAAGGGCCGAGTGGTTCCCCTGGGACCCTCCTGACATCCCTCCCGACCAACTCAAGAGAGGCACTGTCATTAGGTAGCCTCACCTGATTCGGTCCAATTCTTTCTTTTTTTTTCTACAAGGGATGCCAGCTCGGCTGGCTTCCTCGCAGCGTATAGTGGTTGTGTTTGCGCCGCGTCTTCAGTATATAACAGGGGCGCCGTATCGCGCATTGTGAAATGGTCAATGAGGAGAAAATGGGGAAGAAATGACAGCAACACAGCACAAAATAATTAACGAAACTGTTAATATAAATGTGTTTATTGGATGACAACTACAGCCTAAAAAAACAAGGAAGCCTGGCTTCCCTTGGCCTCCGGGAGAAAACGCCACTGTTCCTACGTAGGAGGGGGCCCCGAAACTGACTCGCTTGTTTGGTAACTGTAGGCGGGGTATTTTCAGAGATGCATATCTCACTCAAAAAATCATGTACAGGACCTTTTTTCAAAGTTTGTAATGTATGCGTGTTGTAATGAGTGTTGTATGAGTGTTGTTTTCTATATTTATGTCCCCTCCCAAAGACTGCGTCAGGTCCTCCGACTCTCTGGTATACTCTCAGCAAACGAAGTAAAAGACTCATATTGGGGGGGTAATCCTCGGCCATTGGTGACGCAAGAAAATTGGGAAAGGAAACTTTGGCTTTGGACTCTCTGAAGTCCAGATTGAAAACGCGACATGGAGGACAAAGGGATTGTTGCCGTATGCAGACCTCCCGGAGGAGCCTGCTCTGCCGGCGTGTACAACTACTACCATACGACCTCAAGAGATTGGGAACAATGGAGCGTCGGAGAAATGGCAATGGACCCGAAGTGAACTGACAGCTGTCTACTGAAAACACCTTTCTTGAAGGCCGGCCTGAGTTTTGTTCTTGCTAGTGACGTCAAAACAGGTCAGCCGGTGGCGTCTCTTTTAGCTGAAAATGGGTTCAGCGCCACCTATCGTACCGTGGCATGACATAACTTCGGCCAATGATATCGATTTTTTCTGACGTATACTCGGACAATTGCAGTTGTCCGGGTTGAGGAGCATAGTTGAACTATGGCTTTAAATCGTTTTAAAGCTGTGGCATGTTAAACGTTCTGATTGTTAGTTCACAATAACAGCTCAAGCAGGGAGGGATAGGGCTGGAGCTCACCTTTGTGAAGAGGAACTGAGGCTGGTCGAGCCGGCCGGTGCACTCCGTCTGGTTCTTGCAGCAGGAGACGGGCACTGTGTTGTTGTGGCTGGTGTACCAGGGGGTGGACACCCAGCTGCTCATGTTAACCACTCCACAGCACTGCAACTGTCGTGGGAGGGAGGGAAGAGGATATGATCACTGCAAGCCAACTCAGGACTCTCTCTCTCGCTCCTTCTCCTTTGTTGTTGCCTTTCTCTAGCTTTCTCCTGACCCGTGTGCTGGAAACTTTAGTATTTATTTTAGCTCTTCGTTCTCTCTCCTTTGTAAACAACAGTGCCAACAGTTGGCAAAAGCTTTCATAGATTTTAACACATGAATACTGTACTTTATCATGCAAAGGCATTTCGCAAGACTCGGAAAGAGAAGGATAAACACACATATTTCAGACCCAACCACTTCAAGAAACATGCAAACCAGTGTGGGAGAATGCAAAACATCAGTTGAGCGAGCAACAGGAGTGAAGCATTTTCCGTTCAGAACCCGCTGTAAGCACAACTGTGTTGGAAGCCCCTCACCTGGGTCTGCAAGGTGATCCCAACGGCAAACGCCTCTCTTGTGCTCTGCCCGTCGTACTTCACAAAGACGTCGTTCATCGAACCGCTGCAGGTCCTCAGTTATCTATAACAACAAACAGACGGACCATCCACTTCAGTCCTGCTGCATCCACAAGCAGCTCAAGACCCGTCACAGACGGAAATACCGTGGTGCATTGCAGGCCGTACATAACTTTGTTAAAAACATGGCAGAGATACAAGGGAGGTATTTTGCAAAACCTCTTGGGAAGCTATGCAGAAACACACCTCAATGCCAATTTTCAGACGCCATGTTGTGTTTTGTATCATTTACAAACAGAAGCAACAGTTATATGAAGCCAGGATGATGGGATGGCTACAAATTGCAACGAGGAAGGTCAACAGTATTTTGCGAATCAACACAGGGCAACTCAAACACACATCTCAGCACAGCTGCTGGACAAGAAGGTTAAATACACAAAAGAGTAAGCATGTTGACATGCATGAATGAAGGCTCCTGATTCACCTTGCCCTGGTAGATGAAACAGAAGGTCATAGCAGCAACTTCACCAGCGAAGAGCACCAGGATGACGACCAGGAACTTGGAAAAAGAAACAGACACGAGAAAAGGACACAAATAAGCATCTTACATTTCATAGCAGCTTACAAAACCATACAAACACACACACACACACAAAATAATCGATAATCAATAAACACTGGTCAAACACACCAAGCCGAGGCCGACTTTGGACTCTGAGATTGTCGCACAGCATCCCAGCAGGCCCAAAAGGAACATCGCCACTCCGACACAGATGATGATGACGGCTGGGATCATGACATATTTGTCCACCAGGAAGGCCTCGAAGTTGGTGTAGCTCCGGATGATGTAGGCCCCCACATAGGCTAAGGCGGCTCCCGCAGCCTGCAAGAGAAATATGGGGGCAAAATGTATTATTTTAAAGCTTTCAATAGCTGTGAGCACCTATCAGTGTGAGTGCTAAATGTACGAGACTACCGCAAGTGCGACGACCAGTGGTTGAATGGCACACACATGTGAGGGCCCAACCCTACGACATCTTCAGGTATCTTCAGTATAAGATAGAAGTGTTGACATTTTTCAAATAATCCAATCCTGCTCTAGCATTTTGGGAGAAAAGGCTGTTTTAAAAAAAGTTTAAAGGCTGCATTCAGACATGTTCTCTCTGGTCTTGAAGCCAAGAAATATTCCTGATGCAATCATTTGAAGACAGAAGTCATATAAGTTGAGGATGTTATTTACTCACTACTTAGTCACTACTTAGGCCAAGTGTTGTTACCATTACATAGATACCACCATTAGTGGATCTCTAATAGACTGCATTGTAACCACATATTATCTTTGAAAGTTGTTTAATAGCTAGTTCCCAAATGTCCTGTTTTCATCTGTTATCAGATTTTCGGGCTATTCTATCACAGTCATTGCTGGTCACAAGATTTCAGCAACAAAATCCTTGCATTGTAGAGCAATACAGTTCACACACGGATTCAAGGAGCTTTGGGGCCAAGGCATGTGAGACCAGGGCTGTTCTTTAGAAACACATTATTTTCTAAGTGGAGCATGAATCAATCAGGCCTTTTTCTTAAGGTTCTCTATAACCAACGTTAAAAGCGTTGTTTGGACACATGTAATAGACCAAAGAACAAAAACCCAAGCAAAGTCATATACGATGAAAGAATAACGGCTTGGTTTCAAATTCATGCGCGACTGTTAAGAGGGAGAGAGTGTGGGGCTGTTTTTGTAAGAACATACATTGTGATAACCATGGGTCATTCACTGATCAATATAATCTTCATTTCTTCTCAATACGAAGAGTAAATATGTTTAAAACGGGACGCCTAGTGCTATGAACTATGAATGATATCCTGAATATTAGCATATGGGGGGGGGGGGGGGGGGGGGGGGAATAAGCACTAAGATGACGGCTTGGAATGGGCCTGACTTCCTGGGGAACAGTCAAAGGTCAAAACATAAAAATGCTTCAGTCAATTTGTGCTTCGACTTTTTCCTTGACTATCATACGTGATAAGGGTTGGATATTTTACAGGCCTAATCCTGCCGGACACAAAAAAGCCTCAATAAATCCTCTGAGACATTTATAATAAATGACAACTTTAAAGAATAGGCATGCTGATCCTTTTTAGTTTCTGTTTGATATTGATGCAGATCGCAGCAGATGCAAAGTGTATACGTTTATACATTTCTTCCCCATTTAATTCAATGCAGTACTGAATCCCAATAGCTTCATATAGCTTCTGATTTAGGGGGTAGGCTACTATGTACTTTACTCACTGAGACAAGGATGACATTTTTCAAGGTAATCTCAGCATACTGTGTGTGTGTGTGTGTGTGTGTGTGTGTGTGTGTGTGTGTGTGTGTGTGTGTGTGTGTGTGTGTGTGTGTGTGTGTGTGTGTGTGTGTGTGTGTGTGTGTGTGTGTGTGTGTGTGTCCCACCCAACATCTCTTGCATGACTTATTTATCATCACCCAGTAGTCACGAGATCCACCTTATCCACACCCCTCCCTCCCTCCAGCCTTTCCTCCCCCACCTCTTAATCGGACCAGGAACTCTGATCTTTTGCCTGAGAAATTAGACCACGTGGTTGACAGAACATACGTTCACCTACTCTGGAATGTGAGCAGAAAGCTCAAGGCCTCCTTTAACTTCAACTACTTACTAACTAAAGTTAAACTCCACCATGAACCGGGTTTTTAATTCATGAAATATGAATGTGTTGTGAGATAGTAGCGAAAGGACTCCAGCACTCACTTGTCCATCCAAAATGTAATGTATATAACATTTGATTTGGTTTTACAACCAAAACCTGGCTTGGGGAGGGCTACCGGATTGCCTTCATCATAGGCGTCGATTACGGGGGGGACGGGGGGGACATGTCCCCCCCCACTATTTAAAATACGAATTTTGTCCCCCCCACTTTTAAAAATGCGACCGAAAACCCCCCCCCAAAAAAACCACTCAACCGAAATCGTCGAGTCTAAATCATGCGATAGGCGCGCACGAATACATCCTCAGCATGCACAACAGCGGGCTGTGAGTGGAGCAAATGAGGGGGCGGGATTCTGATCATCAGTAGGCCTATCTCTTGACAGCGTCCTCGGTTGCTAAGCGACGCCAACGTCTTTGACGGACTATTTCTCTGCTGATCAACACTACGAATGCTGGTAACGAATAAATTGTAAAAAGACACAACGTGTGAAGTATATTTTTCGTTTTGGCACGTAGCCGTGTAATAAACGGGATAATGTACAGAACGTCGCCGGTCATTATCGAAATTAAGCCCCTTCAGTGTCGGTGTCCTGTTCGCCCTGTCGGGGCTTATTTTAACCGTATTCGGTTGCAAAGCGACGTCATCGACTTTGGCGAACTATTTCTCTGCTGATCAATGCTACGAATGATAACAAATACATTAGAGAAAAGTACACACTTTGTGAAGTATATTTTTAACTAAATGTACACCACGGGATGCATCTGCAGACCTCCACCGCCACATAAATAGGTAAGGTAAGACACAATATTTATTGCCTAAGATTTGCTGGTGCTGTGGCGAGATCTTTTGTGTTTTTTGTATTCAAGCGGTCCGGCTGTTTTAACTTGCAATTGAGGAGTCAGTCTCTTGTTGACACAAAGTGACTTTTGGTCATTCTTTGCTTGAATTCTGGAAATAATTGTGGGGAGTGCATGGAGTTTTGGTCAGAATGCCTGAATGTGTGAATTGAGAACAGCCAGCTTCATGATGTGATACAGCGTTCAGCTGTGCAACAAATATTTTTTTCTTTTTCAATCTTGACGACTTTTGTAGTGCTGTGTGTAGCCACACGTTTGCCCTTCTGGAACTTAAACAACACAGTTAATTTCCTTTCTAGCTCCTCTTGTTTATGTGTTAGCTTAGCCATATCATGTCACGTTGTCAACATTGGATATGGAGCAGAACATAGTGGGTCATATGTCCGATGCTTTTTGGAAACGTTTTCTTCATAAAACCTGCCAGACAGATTTTGTATAGGCCTACATTTTATTCCTTAGTAATTAGGGTATGCCGTCTTTCAGAACCTTTCATTACCGGCGGCACAAAGAGAGAAAAAAGAGTGCATCCTCATTGTACCCAGCACTTCTGAAAATGTACTTCCGAATGCGTCTCTGTCCCCACCACATTTCAAACCAAACTGACGCCCATGGCCTTCATAATGATTTGTCTTTATAGTTAAACATTGTTTGTGCTATGAGCCAACACTGTCAATCCCTTTCTCTTTAAAGCAAATTGAATCATCGCTGAGGAGATTTGGAGAACTCAATCAAAGGAAGAGAAGATAAATATATTTATAATCATACAAATGTTAAAAGTGGTAGACTGTAAAAGAAACATAAAAGGGAGGGGAAGCGGGAGTAATAGGCAATTTGTATGGTTAAATAGAAATAAGGAACTGAAAGTCACTGGGCATGGACGGTTTGTTTAACAGATACAAAGAGAGTTCTATGTCGGTCCAACCTAATAAGACTGTGACAACACGAATTGACACCGTCTGCTAATATAATCAGGCAAGGTCTGATATTATAAGATCCTCAATTTGCCCCTCAAAGTCTACTACGAAAAGTTCATGGTTGAACCATGTATTCAGTAAATCTGGTCAAATTACCGTTAAACTAAATTTCAAGGGAGGTCATGGCTATGACTAAACGCAACATGACGTTAAGTGCGTAGGCCTACCGCTACTGGACTTTATGAATTATGCCTACTTGTTTTTTGTTACAGTAGAAGCGAAAGCTGACATTTCACCCTGAAATCCAAAGTTTTAAACCTACGAAATACAACAGAACACAGACGCGACCAAATGGCCAAAACATAAACAGTGTGATTTAAAACATAACATCGACATATGACATGAAATGAAACTATGAGCCCACCGATTCAGCTAAATAAGTGATCATATGTCATTTAAAAACAAAATCCAAGTTATTATCCAGCGATGGCTGCGGAAGTAATGTCAGCCTTGTTTTCGTCCGTAGCTACCCCCGAGGTAGTCGAAATGCGACGTACAATAACGACGTTCAAGGCGGAGAAGACTCACCCAAAATATTAGACTGAGAAGCAGTAGCACAGTTTTCGACGTGATGATTCCGCAGTCCATCTTGATCGATATCTTTTGAGGAATGGAGAGAAGGAATAAAGGGCGGCTTCTGCTTTCAATATATAGGCGTCCCGGCTGGTGTGGTTGTGATCCGGAGGTTGGATCACAAGTTCGGAGAATCTGACTGCACTGCTTCCAGCGTGACTGCTCTTTGCTTACACACAACAGTCACATGTTCAAAGGAAGCTGGCAGTGATAGACCGGTCCTATGGCCTGACGCATGAGCTCTCTTACGTCATACAGTCATGCTCCCTGGGGATGCTACATCCAGTTAAGCGGAGTTTAATCAGTCCATTAAGTCTATCCACAGATTAATTTGAAGTATCGAAATTGGAAGAAAGGGCAAATAGGCTATGAAGCCTATTGTGGTAGGTTGTTATTGGTTAGATTTAAGCACATGTTCAATGAGGTGTGAAGCATTCTGTGTACTGATATATACCCTGAGAAAGTACTGCAACGATGATATCATTGGGGTAGGCTACTATGTACTTTTACTCACTGAGAAAAAAGGACCACATTCAAGATAATCTCAGTGTGTAATCTCTACTGTGTGTGTGTGTGTGTGTGTGTGTGTGTGTGTGTGTGTGTGTGTGTGTGTGTGTGTGTGTGTGTGTGTGTGTGTGTGCGCGCGCGCGTGCGTGTGTGTGTGTTACTTATCTTGCTACTTTTTTAACCTCTTCTATACAACAGATACGTTGTGAATATTAACTCACAACAGAAGAAGGAAGAAATTAATCAAGAAAAACTGGATCATCAAGATTTCTAGGTTCTGGTTCATAGCTCAGGATCGATTTTTTTATGAGGATTTCCCTGATCTATCCCTTTGGCTATGTGTGGCATCATCTCTCATGAATGTAGAAAATATTAAATACACACACACACACACACACACACACAACACACACACACACACACACACATCGTATATATATATATATATATATATATATATATATATATATATATATATATATATATATATATATATATATATATATATATATATATATATATATATATATATATATATATATATATATATATACATACACACACATGACATTTTCATATATAATTAATAGCCAATTCTAAGAAGTTGATTGTTTATAAATGGTGACACTTGCATTTTCTTTTTCAATGCATAATAAAGTAGTAAGCTACCATGTTTATTGTTAATGCTTTCTTGTATGTTTCCTTAAGAGGTCATAGATGTCGTCTTAATGACCCCACACCTGTAAAGCAAACATAAATATCAGTGCCAAAGCCGCCTCATAAGGAGATAAAAGAATACTTGGAGGATTTGTTAAACAGAGGCTGGATTACAAAGTCTAAGTCCCCTTACTCCAGTCCCATTGTGTGTGTGAGAAAAAAAGATGGAGGCCTTCGACTGTGTTGTGATTACAGGGAGCTGAAATAAGAAAATCCATTCCTGATCGCCACTCAATCCCCGCATACTAGATATGCTGAACAGCCCCAAAGGAAGTTCCTGATTTTCGGCCCTTGACCAAGGGAAGGCCTATCACCAGGGCTTCCTAGAAGAATCAAGCTGTCCTCTCACAGCATTCATAACACCCTGGGGACTGTATGAGTGGGTAAGAATGCCTTTTGACTTATCATCTGCACCAGCAGAGTTCCAAAGGTCTATGGAGGAGTGTTTGCTTGGGCTGAGGGATGAGGTTTGTTTGCCTTACTTGGATGATAATCTTGTACATTCTCAGACATTTGAACTCCACCTGAATGATCTGAGGCAGGTACTGCACCGTTAACAAAGCCATGGAGTCAAGCTGACACCCAGAAAATGTGAGGTATTCAGAAACAAGGTGAGATTTCTTGGGAAGCTGTTAAAGAAGGCTACACTATGGACCCTGCAGATATTGACCCAGTGCAGGCCATGAAGCAGCGGAAACCCACCACCATTGATGAGTTAAGAAATTACTGGGATTAATTTCCTACTATCGTAGTTACATCCCTAACTTTTCTTCCATTGAAAAACCCATGTATTATCTCCTCACCTCAGACAAATGTGTTAAAGGGAAGCCAAAACAAACCAGACAAGTCGGGAAGAAACGGTGGAGTGGTAAAGGTCAGTTGCCATCATCTCATCCGATCACATGGTTTCCAGAACACCAACAGGTACTCTGCCGTCTTATTGACTTTCTGTCTGAGCCACCAGTGTTAGGGTATCCGGACTATGAACAACCCTTCAACTTACACTGCGATGCTTCACAAGTGGGGCTCAGGGCTGTGCTTTATCAGAGGCAGAAAGGGAAGCAGGTGTTGAGTGCGTATGGGTCGAGGACGCTGACTGCCCCTGAGAGAAACTACCACCTCCACTCAGGAAAGTTGGAGTTCCTAGCCATGAAGTGGGCCATATGTGAGAGGTTTAGAGACGATATCTATTATTCACCACCATTCACAGTCTATACAGACAACAATCCTCTCCCGTATGTGCTCACCACAGCCAAGCTAAATGCAACTACTCATAGGTGGATAGCTGAACTCGCTGACTTCCAGTTCACCATTAAGTACCGTCCAGGCAAAGCTAATAAGGGTGCTGATAGACTGTCGCGCATGCCCTTAGACATGGAGCAGTACATGCTTACATGCAGGGTTGGGAGGGTTACTTTAAAAATGTAGTCTGATACAGTTACAAATTACCTGTTAAAAAATTTAGTCAGTAATGTAATCCAAGTACCACAATATTAAAGTAATGTAACTTGGGGGGGGGGGGAGTTCTCACCAAATATCACAATATCACGTTCAACCCCAACCAAGTATTGAGTGCATATAGATGGACATAGTTTTCAGAAGGCCAACATTTCTAAAAATGCTTAAAAAAAATAAATCCTTTGCAATATTTCCATTTTGGAGATACAGATTTTTAGGTCTTCACTGAATGTTAGTCATAATTATTACTATTACAATAAACTGAATAAATATAGCCTAGTCATTGGATGTTTCATTTCATTCAGTGTGTTATGGACATATAGGCCTATATAATGTGTTGGTTTCACTTTTTGAATTGAACATATTCTACATCTCGGAGGCGACGTCTCTCCTTCACCTCTGAAACGGGGCAGAGCTCCGTGGGAGACACCTGCCTGACACAGCAACGTAGGGAACCGTGCATGTCCGCGGCACACAGCTCCACGGACACGCACGGGGGGAAAAAACGGCGTCGCCGTCGCACTGATGTATGGCAAGCCAACCCCGCCATAAAGCGCCATCATTTAGACGCGTATCACCTTCATTACGCCGTAATATACGCCGTAAAATGTGAGAAAAAACTGCGTTATTTTACGCCGTCATGCGCAAAAAAGCGCCGCTTTTTACGCCGCAATTTAAGCCTTTCAAGAGCGCGCGTAAAATACGCGCGCTCTTGAAAGGCTTAAATTGCGGCGTAAAAAGCAGCGCTTTTTTGCGCATGACGACATTTTACGGCGTATTTTACGGCGTAATGAAGGTGATACGCGTCTAAATGATGGCGCTTTATGGCGGGGTTGGCTTGCCATAGATACGCTCCGCTTTAACGAGCGCACATGTCGCGCGTCTACATTGGGGCTGTTTCCCAATGTGAAGGCTGCAGCCTTGCTAGGACGCGTTGATTATTTGCATTAACACGATGAATCTATAAAAAGCAATACGGCACAAAATATTTCTGACAACTAATATTAACTTTCACTTAACATGATTTGAACGTGTACTGCTCTGCCCATTTCAAGATCCGCCGCAGTGTGAACGCACAGGATTGTGGGTAGTTTGGGCTCATCTAGGATGCATCGATGCATCCTTGAAAAATCGCGGAATTCTCAAAAAAGAAGGACGCAAAAATGGCGTCAATTTCGAGTGTGTCCTCAACATTGGAACAGTGCTTGTCGGCGTTCTATGACGTAGCGTCCTTAAAAGGACGCTCGTTGAGCATGCTTCCTTGACATTGGGAAACACCCTGCAAGAGGCTTTTATCAGTATGACAGCCCGAGCCTGGCTAGCAGGCTAACTAATGTTAACTTAGCTTCTGTGTAGCTAACTCAGCTAACGTTCGCAGTTTCGCTTACCATTAAATGTGTGTGCACAGCTGGGAGGCATAGCTTGCACTGTAGAGTGATGTTGTTCCCCCTTTCTTCTTTAGAGGCAAAGTAATGGCGAAATTTCCACAC
This sequence comes from Melanogrammus aeglefinus, assembly GCA_900291075.1. Lineage (NCBI taxonomy): Eukaryota > Metazoa > Chordata > Actinopteri > Gadiformes > Gadidae > Melanogrammus > Melanogrammus aeglefinus. The sequence continues at coordinate 110,468 of OLKM01001670.1, forward strand.
GCAGTGAAAAGCATTTTTTTCTCCTCTAGCGCTCGAGGCCATAATGAGCCGTAAGGCTTCACCTGAGAGCAGAGCGTCGTTGTGACTGACTTGTCGTGAACTGCAGTAATGTGTGTGCGCGTGCACCACACGGCATTGCGGCATTGGCAAGTGTTATATTAATTAAATCATCAATCATCATCATATATTTTAATTGTAATCCAACTAATAATCCTATTTTTTTCCAAATGTATCTGGAATCTGATTACGTCTTTTTTTTTTGTAACTGTAACGGAATACAGTTACTGTTTTTTTGTATCCTAATTACGTAACGCCGTTACATGTAGTCCGTTACTCCCCAAGCCTGCTTACATGCACACAAGCTGTGTTTCCTGATGGATGCACAGTATGACTCAGGATATAGCATTTCATATACCACATAACATATACCATATCCACTGCTATCGCTGAAGACAATGATGGTGGGACATCAGTGGGGGAAATCCCTAAAACAGAGTTGAGAGAGGCACAAAGAGAGGATCCAGTGATTGGGCTGGTTAAAATAAATGACATCAAACAATGGCCTAAGTGTGGAAAACGACCTCAAAATAACAAAGTAGCTGGAGGCAAGACAAAAACATCAATTACACCTTAGTGATGATGGACTGCTGTACAGGGAAACGACAAACAGACTACAGCTCCTCCTGCCTCAAAAGTACCATCGGCTGGTTTACAAAGAACTCCATGAAGATATGGGGCACCTTGGAGTGGAAAGGGTGATGAATCTCATCAGAGAGCACTTTTATTGGCCGCATACGCAGAAAGATGTTGAGTATTACATCACGCAGGTGTGCAGCTGTCTGAAAAACAAACGTCCAAAAAAACCAACCAGAGCACCTCTCACTACCATCATCACCACGTATCGTTTCGAGTTGGTATCAATTGAATTCTTACACCTGGAGAAATGTAAGGGAAGATATGAATATATCTTTGTTGTGATGGATAATTTCACGCGGTTCACCCAGGCTTACCCCTGCCGCAATAAAGCTGCCAAATCAGCTGCAGAAAAGATATTTGGAGATTTTACACTGAGGTTTAGGGTTCCCTGCACGCCTTCATCACGACCAGGGTAAGGAACTTCAAAACAAGCCGTTTGCTAAACTACAAGAATACAGTGGGCTTAAGGGGTCCAGAACCACACCATATAACCCACAGGGGAATGACCAGGTTGAAAGACTCAACAGGACACTTGAATGTGGAGGCACCTGAGTTTTATCTAAGCAACGGAGAAGCAGCAGATATGGAACACACTGAAGAGGATGGAATAAGAAAAGACCTGGCATCAGAGGGAGAGGAAATCAGGACATCAGAGCAGGACATTGAGATATCTGACACTCTGAGGGCCCTATATTCCCCGTTGAAGGTCATGGCCAAGAAAGGTGACTTCGGGACACTGCATGATGAACTGATTAGAGATCGTTTGGTCTGTGGTATCCACAGTGACGCTGGCCGTGCACAGCTTTTAAAGGAGAAGAAACTGACGCTAAATTCGGCCGTTGAGATCTGCATGCTACATGAACGATCTGAGAAGGGCAACAGGGAACTAAAAAAGGAAGCAGAGGTGTGCACAATGCAATTCGACCCATGCACAAACTGTGGTGGCCAACACGCACCAGACCGGGACAAATGTCTAGCGCTCAACAAGCGCTGCAACACGTGTGGAAAAATGAACCACTTCTCTAGATGCTGCAGATCAGGCAAACCGTTTGCCCCCAACAGGCCAGGTCAGGTCCCGCCCCCCGCTGCACGCAGAGGCAGATACACACACGTGAGTGAACTTGACACGCAGCCACTGCAAGAGCCAAATGATGTGTCACTGTGAGACTGTGGAAATGTTTTACTGTGAGAGCATAGACAAGCCAGAGGATGTGCGTGAACAAGATGAAAGGTTTGCTGAGCTGTCTGCATGCAACACTGGCAGACAACTGACTGTGAAGATTGACACTGGGGCCAAATGCAACGTCATATCCAGGGCTCTTCTACAATACATTGATCCTACTGCTCACGTCAATCTCAACAAAAGATCAAATATTGTAGCGTACGGAGGTCATATAATCCAGACTCTTGGTGCGGCAGACATGGTTTTTAGTTGCGGTTTGTTACGTTTCCAAGTTGTGGACAGAAGCGTCAAACCACTGCTGGGTCTCAAAGACAGTGTCAGACTCGGCTATGTGACTTTTGGACCAGAAGTGCATGCCGTCATCCAGCGGGAAGCGCCAGGGCTGACAGAGTACAAGGACCTATTCGACACCAGCTCCATTGGCAAGCTGCCAGTAGTGTATCACATGTGCCTGGATTACACTGTGCACCCCACTGTATGCGCTCTGAGACGGGTGCCACTGGCCATGAAGGACAAGATTGTGGCGGAACTGCATAGAATGACCCGACTCCTGTGGGCCGCTATGCCTTCCTACGGATGCCCTATGGCATCACCATGGGGAGTGAGGTTTTCCAGAGGTGCATGGAGCAGCTTTTCGAAGGACTGCCGTGTGCAATTGTGATTTGATGACAATTTGGTGTGGGGCCGCTTGAGAGAGGAGCAATGATCTCCGTCTCCGCCACAGTCATGACAGACAGGAGAATCGGGGCTGTCAATCTCAGACTTGAAACCCTGAGAAGTGCCGTTTCAGGAGTCACTGAGGTTGCTTATGTCGGTCACCTGCTCCTCACCGACCAGGGGTAGTACAGACCCGACCGCTGTCTAGTAGCCACAAGACGCGCCTCTGAGCCGTCTGCCTGATTCCCCCGCCGGAGGACAAAGAACAGTCTGCAAAAGGTTCCTAGCATGACCAACTACTTGGCCAAAATTTGTACCAGCAACTACAGCGAGGCCACACGACACCCCTGCGCGAGCTGTTTGCGGCCAGGATGTAGACTGGTGCTGGCTGAGGCTCCACCCAGCGGCGTTCACAAAACTCAAGGAACTTATCGCAAGTCCCCTGGGTGCTGCGGTACTTTGATGTGCACCAACCTGTTGTGCTGTCAGCTGAAGAGCCTCACAGCACGGACTGGGTGCTGTCTGCCTCCAAAACGACAGACCGGTGGCTTTCGCTTCAAGGGCCTCACAGAGACTGAGTTCGCGCTACGCTCAGATTTGAGAAGAGACTCCTGGGCCCTTGCCACAAAATTTCATCACATACATATATGGACGGGCCTGTGACTGTCGAGACTGACCATCAGCCGGTCAACCATTAACTAAAAAAGCCACTTCACACCAGCGCTCTCTGGTGCCTCCAAAGGATGAATGCTCCGCCTGCAGCGTTACACAACCTCGACTAGTCATCTACAAGAAGGGACAGGAGCTCTATGTCGCTGATGCTCTCTCCTCCGTGCCACACTTGCCTCTCCCACTGACCAAGCTGAGAAAATGGAGGAGTACGAGGTTATGATGTTGGAAACCTCCTCTCCTCATACAGGGTTGAGGAACTGAAGCGTGAGACGTTGGCCGATCCTCTGTGCCGGCGTCTCGCTGAGGTCGTTCTGCCAGGCTGACCCGATGCTAATTTAGGGGGTGCCACGCTGACACTGAAGACCGTTCTACCGCCATGAGAGAGAACTCACGAGTGGACGGTGGTTTTGCTCCTCCGTCGTGACAGCGGTTCGTCATTCCCACGACTCCCTCTCAGCATTCCTACATTCAACAGCTGCAACAGGGCCACACCTGGTCTCGAGGCCACGAAGCGCAGGGCCAGGGAAGACAAGTTCTGGGCTGACCATCTTACACTGACATGAAAGAAAGTTTCTAGGGATGGCCCCTGGCAATGCTCTCAAGGCCACACCAAGCCATAGGAGCACCTCTTAAACTGCATAGACATCCCTGACCTACCGTGGTCCCTAACCGCACAGATGTTTTTGAGTGGGAGGGAAAGGAGCATCTTTGTGCTTGTGGACTCCCTACTCTGGCTGGTCGGAGATAGACGGCTCCCGTGCACAACCAAGTGCCATATTGGTGGCTTTAGAGTTTAAAACGCAACTTTGCTACTCAACGGAGTAACAACAGCAATA
>OLKM01001671.1:0-2500 GCA_900291075.1 Melanogrammus aeglefinus
ACTGTGGAGGACTTTTTGTCCAACACTTGAGCAGAGCCAGGCCAGGAGCAGGCATAATGTTAGATCATGCCTCGGTAACACAATCATATCTTATTTATTCCAGCCAACCTTGTTCAAAGCCAGAGCGAAGGCGCAGGACATCCATTAGAAACCCAGAAGGCAGCCGTAGCAATCATGTTTTAATCCCCACCGCTCAAGGGGAAGTCCGCCGCGCAAAATTGATTAATATTTGCTTTCAAAATGACACTGTTTGATGCATGGGGGCCCTCCAAATGCAAATTAACACTTTAAAAGAGACGAATCGCCTGAATGGGGGGATTGTAAAGTTCAAGCAGGCGATTTGCATATTTATATTACAAGTTACTGATAATAAGCGAGGCAGGAGTAAGTAAATGCAATCCGTTTGTCAATGTACGCCTCCTACGTGGCAGAACTAGACCTTATTAACTTCTCTAAACTGATATGTTCAATTACTCGCTACAATAGCCGGGCTGAAGATGCATTGTGTGGAATTTTGACGGTATAATACAATTTAGATGAAGGCAGAGACATGATACAATTGATGATACATTCGGAATGACATGCAAAAGGTGGGAAGGAATTATTCTCATTATGCATCTGTGAGAAAAGACAGGATAATATGCATTCGATTATTTCATTGGCATTAGAGTTGCCCTGCCATTTGGGGGTATAAAACATGCCGGCAGAAATGTAGACATTGCCTTCACTACTATGGTGTGGTTGTGAATGGTGACGGGGGGTAACCAAAATGCAATTGTAAGGGATGTGCTAAAATTGTGGGGCATTTTCTTTCATAAAAACAAAATAAATATTGCACTCTAATCGCTTTTTGCTTTATAGTCTCTGCATATATTCTGACACAACCTTAGAAATGCACTATGTTTACACAAAACAATTTATTTAGGGTGGGAAAAGGGTTTCTTTATTTTGATTACACGTTTATTTTGAATCACATTTCTCGATTTCCCTGTTCCACCCTTCTTATCCCTCTCTGCGGTCTCCCTGGGTGAGGTTTTCTGCTAGGGGAGCCTTCATTTCTGGTGCTGAGAAGAGCAGCTCACCGCTAAACCAATATACGTACTGCTTACATGCTTCACAAAATACTGATACAAACTACAGGGGTTAGAGTGACCAAAGTCAAGTCATTGCTGGTGACTAGCTATTTCTTAGCTGGTTGACTAGCAGTTTGTGATTTAGCTGGCTTGACTATTGACTAGGCTGTTGCGCTAGTTGGTTTTATAGCTCGTTGAAACTTGAGGTCAATCTGGTTGATTAGATTGTTATATTGCTGGTTGACTAGCTGGTGATTGATTAACTGGTTGTATAGCTGGTGGACTAGCTGTTGGACTAGCTGGTTGATTTGCAGGTTGATTTGCCGGTTGACTAGCTGTTGGCTAGCTTGTAAGCTAATTGTTAACCATCAGTGTCTTGCAGACTTTCTTCATTCTAACAGTTTCTTAGGAGTTAAGTATGCAAGCAGTTACAATGTAATTCACAAACTACTTGGGTATTAAGGTTAGGGGTAATTTGGTTAGAGTCAGCGAGAGTTTGCAAGTATCCAACTGAAAAAATCCCTCCCTTCAGGCCTCCATTCAAAGCCACTCCAACAAAACTCACGACTAGCTCGCTAGCTTTAGCAAAAGGCCTGCCTAGCATTGTGGAATACTCAGTCTGTAGGCCTGCAATGTAAGAGTTCAAACAGCTGTAATAGTTATCAAAATACATGCATTGCTTAGATATTCTATGGACTCCAAACATCCGCCTCCAGGGCCACATTTTTTAAATAAAAAAGTGTTCTCTCTGAACGGTGGTTTTACAGACGATGTCTACTTTGTAAAACGTGCTGTTTTAATGTCACTGATCTCAGCACAGTAGTGGGATAGTTTTATCGGGTGACTTTGATGGCATATGTGAGGTGAGGAAAGGGGAGAGGAACATATGTTGCATGGGCTGGTGCAAAAGACACACGATACACCCAGAACAATACACAGCATATGAGTAATTTAATATAGGCCATATGTTAACCATACATATAAGTCTTCTTCTCGTCGCGAGAGTGAAAAATGAAATCAAATATCAAGGCTGAGGCGAAGCCATTAAATTATGATGATACAGACTCAAACGTGCGGTAACCCAACTCCCCTTCCATACTTCAGACAGGCCCTTTTCCGTCTCCAGCTGACACTCAATATGTCATGTTGTTCCTCATTCTTCTCCTCTTTCCCTTTCATCTGAAGAGCCCAGAGTCCTGTTGAGCTTTCTAACTCGCTCTTTATGCTGCAGTGCACAGGGAGTTCCTTGCCAAAGGTCCAGGTGTTAAAACACACTTGGACACCAGGCAAGCCAGAGCCATCCAACACAGACACACACACAGACAGACACACACAGACAAATACACACACAGACTCACACGCAATGACACAAACACACAAACACACGCATGCACACATAAACACATGCATACCCTTACACACGCGCA
>OLKM01001671.1:7500-15749 GCA_900291075.1 Melanogrammus aeglefinus
CATTCCCCCCTTGCATGGCCACATCATGGAATGATAGGGGCTTGAGGTGGCCATCTTGCTACTTAGCATCTGTAGAATAAAATGTGTGTGTGTGTGTGTCTGTGTGTGTATGTGTTTGTGCGTGCGTGGAGAGGGCCCCCCCAACTCGGTGGCCCCCAGTATTTAACACCGCCTGGGAGACAAGCAAAGGTGGAGGAAGAACCTGCCTTGAGTTTTCCCCTGATTTTGTTTAACAGTAAAGACATCCCTGCTTGATGCGGGTGTAGCAGCACCCATGAAGCCCTCCTCCTTCTTCATATCAGGCCTAATGAATGTGTCCTAACTCTATGTTCACCTCCGGTAAATCTGGACAGAGTCGACACTGAGCCGTATTTGTTTTATTGAAACAACGCACCTGTTGTGCAGATGAGTGTGTTAGTGTGTGTGATGGCAATACCATGCATTCAACAGGGACAAACTTTCACTGAAGGAAACTGTGTGTGTGTGTGTGTGTGTGTGTGTGTGTGTGTGTGTGTGTGTGTGTGTGTGTGTGTGTGTGTGTGTGTGTGTGTGTGTGTGTGTGTGTGTGTGTGTGTGCGCGCCTGTGTGCGTGTGTGTGTCTGTCTGCGTGTGTGTTTATGTGTGCGTGCGTGCGAGCCACTTTGTGGGACCTCCACAACTAGTGGCCTTCTTACAGTCATTGGATGTGTGGAACTTGTAAAACAGAGTCCTGGCCCCGCCCTGCCACACAGCAGGTTGCCATTAGCGCTCTTATCTACTAATTATGTCCTTTACACATCTACATTCCAGAAATCGGTGCGGAAAGAAAGAGAACGGCTGCTGTCCTATTTTCCGCTACAAGCCCCCTCGAATGAATGAGATTGCTCTGTAATCGTACCCCTTCACGGGACCCTGGGCAGGGTATATACGCTACGTTAGGTTTGTATTAACACAGCATCCATCATAGCGGATCAAACGATAAACAGTGTTGATGAACGACGCAATTGTTTGCACCTTTCTGGTTGTGTGCTGCACCTAGGAGGGAGGCCCACGCAGAGAGGGGCGGGGCGGCGGGGAGGAGGGCTGTGCTGTCAGTGCGGTAGTTGTTTGGGGGACGCGGAGGAGATGCTGTTTGCTGCAGTACCGCCAGGGGCCACTCTGAGGTGCTGTGGTCCAGATTGCGGACGAAGTGTCTGGCAACTTTTCTGAAGTTCAGAGGAACTACATGCGAACACGGTGGGATTTTAAAACATGTGGGACCACACACACACACACACACACACACACACACACACACACACACACACACACACACACACACACACACACACAGCCACAACACACACACACACACACACGCGCAAGCATGCACACGCACACACAACAAACACGCCAAGCATGCACACACACACACACACACACACACACACACACACACACACACACACACACACACACACACACACACACACACACACACACACACACACACACACACACACACACACACACACACACACACACACACACACACACACACACACACACACACACACACACACACACACACACTTCTCTCTCTATTCTCTCTCTACCTCTCTCTATTCTGTCTCACTCTCTTCTCTTTTCTCTCTCTTTCTCCCTCTCTCTATTCTGTCCTCTCTCCCTCTCTCTATTCTATCTCCATCTATCTCTCTCTCTCTCTCTCCCTATCTCTCTCTCTTTCTCTCTCTCTCTCTCTCTCTCTCTCTCTCTCTCTCTCTCTCTCTCTCTCTCTCTCTCTCTCTCTCTCTCTCTCTCTCTCTCTCTCTCTCTCTCTCTCTCCCTATCTCTCTCTCTCTCCCCCTCTCTCTCTCTCTCTCTCTCTCTCTCTCTCTCTCTCCCTATCTCCCTCTCTCCCCCTCTCTCTCTCGCTCTGTCTCTGTGTCTGTCTGTGTATCTCCCTGTCTGTATCTTATTTCATCGTCTTCACTCCCAGACTTTCTGTCCAGATCATGTGTAAAAGAGGTGATCCTATAGCGCAGTGTGTATAGTCTTCGTCGGTCAGTATGACGATGGAATGGAGCTTCCTGCTAATGCCATCAGCAGAACACAAGGCCCAGCCCAGCCGGCCATAGGATCCTATCAGCTTTAATGGGAGCCACACAGAAACGTCTTCTCCGGGCTCGGCCTCACATATTAGTTTACAACATAATGGGCCTGCTAGGTAGAAGGGAAGAAGTAGCACACGCACAGACACACAGACATGCATAGACACACAGACGCAAAGGCACGGACAGACACGCACACACACGCAGACGCACAGGCACGAGCACACACACACACACACACACACACACACACACACACACACACACACACACACACACACACACACACACACACACACACACACACACACACACACACACACACACACACACCTACACACACACACACAAACACACACACACACAGATGCACAGACAGATGTACAGACACGCACATACACCGGCAAACATACAAACGCATTGACAAACACACGCACACGCACACACACGCACACACACACACACACACACACACACACACACACACACACACACACACACACACACACACACACACACACACACACACACACACACGTATATTTGTAAATATATATTGTTTTATGTCATTGTTTTGCTGATTGATTACATTTTGACATTCGCTAGACTGTTAATTAACATTAGTTAATATATTATGGAATATAAATGTAATTAAGTCCTGTGCAATTCCATGAAAAGATAATAACAGTCACAGTAAAAGCAATACCTTATCTTAATTAATAGCAATTTATTTTTATGAAATAAACTACATCCTAAAATAAAAACAACTTCCCCTGTTGGTTCAGCTCCAAAACCCCTAACATGATTTGAGTGTTCAGTTAAACAAAGTCACAAGTTTGAGCATTCCGACCGAAGCTTTCTTCTTGGGACTCCGATTAGATCTTAAAGGGCCGGTGCAACCTGAGCCTGGGATGTTGTCATTGTTGTCAGTGGGTCTGTAGTGTACCCTTCCTGCAAAGTAGACACAAACCTTCCTGTGGTCACATGAGACACAACATACGCAACACGCAAGCGAATCATGACTCACTTTGTCTTTTAAATCAGTAAACTAGCAAGCCATGGAAATAGTATTAGGTATTTTTTACTTATGATTTTAAATTTGTACAAATTAAACGCTTGATAAAAATAATTAGTTTTCCTTTCTTGCAGATTTAGTTTATTTTTTATTTTTGTTTGTTTGTACATGGGATGTAATGAAAGTCAGGATGAAGTGCTAATACAAATTACAAATACAAACCCTCCTACACAATTTCGAAGATTAATGTTTTTGTGTAAATGTAGTTTATAACTGTTTTATTACAATATCCAGGGTTCATCACACACATCACTTTCTGTTCATTTTTTAAATATTTTTCTACAGCGCATGTTCCTTGACATTATTATAATGTACTTTAGACTAAAAGCCTTACGAAAAGGTTTACATTTTTTAGATTTACTCTATTGATAAATCCTTATAATTCATGCAGAATTTCAGAGAATATCCATCACCCAACTTAAAATTCCTAGCAAAAAATCCCAAAAGCAAAACATTTATTTCATGAGCTGAAGCAAGCTGGCAGAATGTTCTCTGTGACAGAAATACTGTTTGAGGAGGAGTTTTGAATGGCGCGGTCATGCTTGGAAGCACGTTCAGACTTCAACAGCACTGGACACTTGAGTGAGAAGCTAGGCATGACGAGTCAAGTGTCTATGCCCTGCTCTGGCAAAACCCCCAGACAAGACAGGTCATGTATGAGATATTAGCACGCCAACAGCTAGTGCTGTGTGTGTGTGACGTTGCCAGTGCGGACTACTTCATTTGTTGGAATAGTTCATGGCCAAGAGTATATTATACAATAATATCCAGAATTAAAACAAAAAAATCTGGTATTTTAATAAATTGAAACTCAGTTGTTTATAAGGGATAACTGTTTTAGATGTTATTAGTGATTGTTATTAAACCAGGTTTAAATACCCGCTGTAAATAATTCCAACCGTAAAATAATCACAACATCTTAACAAAAAAAACAACATATTTCCAAGTTTCTGACCAAAAACGAAAATAAGAGCGCAGTGCACGGCAAAACGCAATAAAAACATCCAAACACAAGTCCGAATCCTATCATACAATTATCATCCCCACCCCCCCACCCCAGTGATGCACCGTGAGGATCCATCCTAAATGGATGGCCTCCCCTCTGCAGAGCGTAGCGTCAGCACCGCGGGCGGCGCCCAGTGAGGACGTGCCGGGCAGGGTGTTAATAGGTATCTGCTCATTGACCTGCCCCCTCTCACGGCAGACGTCCCCGTGTCTGCTGAAGGGACGGGGGGGCGGCCCAGGAACAATGGGGCTGACACACACTGCAGCAGCACGGCTCCTCTTGTGAGGCTGATCTCACTTTATTAGCATCGACCCCCTTTTTATGTATTTTGTCACGGCTAACACCATCGATCAGAGCGGGAACAATTGATGCACCCTGTAAAACTTTAACAAATTATGTTGCTGTTTTCTCCTCTCTCTCCCCCCCCCCCCTTCATCCACCACGCCACCACCACCCCCCTAACACCGCCACCCCCGGTCCAGTGATCTGTTCCAGCTCCCCTCGTGTGCCTGGTGGCTCTTAAAGTAATCAGTCATGCTTGTATCAAAGGTGCAGTGACCGAATGCTGTTGGACAATGTCAGCATGAACAAAAGGAAAACATTTAACCCGTGTGCATTTGAGACTTTTGAAAAATGTGAGTTTTTGTAAGATATTCTTCTTTGTGTTCGTGTGCAGAATTTGCCTTTACTAATTCAGAATACATACAACTCTTTGTGACATACCTATAGACCGTTTCATTTTTTTTTACACGTCTTAGGAAATACGATGAAACAAAATGAATGCCCGTCTTTAATTCTTAATTCCTGAGCTCCTCAAGCGTGTGACTCCCACTGGGCGGCAGAGGGAGGACTCAGAGAGAGGACTCTCAGAGGGAGGACTCAGAGAGAGGACTCAGAGGGAGGACTCAGAGGGAGGACTCAGAGGGAGGACTCAGAGGGAGGACTCAGAGCGAGGACTCAGAGGAAGGACTCAGAGGGAGGACTCAGAGGGAGGACTCAGAGGGAGGACTCAGAGGGAGGACTCAGAGGGAGGACTCAGAGGGAGGACTCTGAGGGAGGACTCAGGGGGAGGACTCAGAGGGAGGACTCAGAGAGAGGACTCTCAGAGGGAGGACTCACAGAGGGAGGACTCAGAGGGAGGACTCAGAGAGAGGACTGAGAGGGAGGACTCAGGGGGAGGACTCTCAGAGGGAGGACTCAGAGGGAGGACTCAGAGGGAGGACTCTCAGAGGGAGGACTCAGAGAGAGGACTCTCAGAGGGAGGACTCAGAGGGAGGACTCAGAGGGAGGACTCTCAGAGGGAGGACTCAGAGGGAGGACTCAGAGGGAGGACTCAGAGGGAGGACTCTCAGAGAGAGGACTCAGAGAGAGGACTCTCAGAGGGAGGATCATGGAGGTCCGGACCACTCGCTGCAGCGGGAGCCTCCGGGACGGGGTCCAGAGGGGAGAGACAAGATGGCAGAGGAGAGAAGAAACACACCGTGGAGGAGAGGAGGAAGAGGGGGGAGGGCAGGGAGGGAAGCACAGAGAAGGCAAGAGGAATGAAAAGCACAACATGGAAAAAAGAACTAGACAAACGGTGAGAGAAGAGGAGGAGGAGCGGTGCCAAGACGAGAGGAGAGTAAGAGAAGGAGGAGGAGGGAGTAGAGGAAGGGAGGAGGATGGGTAGGTGGAGGAGAAGGAGGAGGAGGAGGAGGAGGAGGAGGAGGAGGAGGAGAGGAGAGGAGGAGGAAGAGGATGGAGGAGGAGAGAGAGAAGAGAAGGAGGTGGAGGAGGAGATAAGGGTGGAGGAGGAGGGAGAGGGAGGAGGAGGAGAGGGGGAGGAGGGAGGAGGAGGAGAGGAGGAGAGGAGGAGGAGAGGAGGAGGAGGAAGGAGAGGGAGGAGAGGAGAGAAGGAGGAGGAGGGGGAGGAGGAGGAGGAGGAGAGATTTGTCCAGAGTTTAATGATTTCCAGGCACTGTCCGTGTTGGCTCCTTCCTCCTTCTTCCTCCTCTCCCTGCTCCTCCTCCTCCTCCTCCCACCGGGGCCCGAGAGCGCTGTCAGCAGAGCCCCAAACAGCGTGTCGGGCGTGATGGGGGCCGAGTGCGGGGCTGTGTGTCCCTTCCATCTCAAACAGGCTCCCCACCGAGCGGCGGGGTGGCCATTAGCATGCCGCTGCTACAGTGCTAATGCAAGACACTTCGACTGGCTGCAACCAATCTGGCCATTACCGAGCCCCCCCCCCCCCCCCCCCCCCCCCCCCCCCCCCCCCAAGCACAGCGGGGGGGGGGGGGGGGGGAGTCAACCTGTGTTAACCAACAGCTCCACAGTCTAGGGGAGTCGCGACGCCTGTTAAGACGGAACAAATGGTTTGTGTAACTGTTTAGTTCTTCCTCGAGAGGGAACATGTGGAAGAAATACCATGACTGGAAACACCCAGGAGGACCCTGGGGTATACAGACGCAGGAGATACAAGCAGATAGGAGAGATAGTAGGGTCACAGAATAGGTACAAGGGGATGGATGATGAGATAAAGGCAGACAGAAAATAGAAGATGACATAAGAGAAACTAGAAGATGGAAGATAGTGGATAACCAAAGAGATACAAGAAGATACAATAATAGATACAAGAAGATGCAATAATGGACACAAGAGGTTATAAGATGAGGTAGAAGTTGATATCCGATGGTAGAGAGAATATTGCATAAAATAGAAGATTTTAGATGGTAGATTTGACACAAGAAGATATAAGATGGTAGAGAGAAGATGAGACGATAGTCTCGTATTGATCACCACTGAGGTATTTTCATGACCTTTTAATAACAGATTTTCTAGTGATGGGATGCATACTTTAGGGGTGTTTTTAATCTGCACCCTTGATGTGCTTTTAAGTACCACGAGAACCGACAACTCATCTGTCCTGAGAGAAAGGGATTGGGGTGCAACTCTCTAACGGCAGCACCCGTGCTGCTGGGAGAAAGAGAGAGTGAGTGTGTGTGTGAGGTGTGTATGTGTGCATGATTGTGTGCATGTGTGTTTTTGAGTGTGTATCTGTGTGTGTGTGTGTCTGTATGTGTGTATGTGTGTGTATGTGTGTGTTATGTGTGCATGTGTGTGGTGTGTGTGTGTGTGTGGTGTGTGTGTGGTGTGGTGTGTGGTGTGGTGGGTGGGTGGGTGTGTGGGGTGGGTGGGTGGTGGGTGGTGTGTAGTGTATCTGTGTATGTGTGAGTGTATATGTTGGGCAGGTGTTGGTTGGGCAGGTGTGTCTGTGTACGTCTATCTGTGTGTGTGTGTGTGTGTGTGTGTGTGTGTGTGTGTGTGTGTGTGTGTGTGTGTGTGTGTGTGTGTGTGTGTGTGTGTGTGTGTGTGTCTGTGTGTGTATGTATCTGTGTATGTGTTTGGGTGGCCATGTATGTCTGTGTACGTCTATCTATGTGTGTGTGTGTGTGTGTGTGTGTGTGTGTGTGTGTACGTCTATCTATCTATGTGTGTGTGTGTGTGTGTGTGTGTGTGTGTGTGTGTGTGTGTGTGTGTGTGTGGTGTAGGGTGTCTGGTGTGTGTGAGTCTATGTGTGTGTTGTGGATGTGTGGTGTGTGTGGTGTGTCGTCTAGTCTATGTGTTGTGTGTGGTGTGTTGTGTGTGTGTGTGTGTGTGGATGACTTCTGTCATCAGCTTATGGTAATGTGGTGAGCCCTGTGACTGCTCTGATAGAAGCCCATCTGACAGCGAGTGACACGGCCGCCCGTCACCTGACACCTGCCAATAGAGAGGGAGGGCCCTCATCTCCCCCTGACCCTCCCCCCCACCTTCCCCCCTCCACACCACACACACACACACACACACCCCCTGACCCTCCCCCCCCCCCCCCCCACCACACACACACACACACACACACACACACACACACACACACACACACACACACACACACACACAGACACACCTGATAATCATCGAATTATACACAGAGCGCCTCTCTCACTAACCTCCCCTCTCCTGGGAGCCAGCTGTTCATGAAATACCTCCCAGTAAGACAGTGGGGAGAGAGGGAGGAGGGGGACGGGGGAGAGAGGGAGGAGGGAGGTGGGGGAGAGAGGGAGGAGGGAGGCGGGGGAGAGAG
>OLKM01001671.1:16283-30274 GCA_900291075.1 Melanogrammus aeglefinus
GGTCACGGCTCAGGGGCTCCGTACAGGATTCACGTTCTAACGGCGCCGCTGTGAAAAGATACAATTTCCCCGTGTGAGGCGGGCCGGGCGGAGCGGCACAAAGGGGGGCCGAGATGGGGCACGACGCAGGTCAGCCGCCCTCACACCGCCGTAATTACTACACTTCCTGTAAGACCGCTCAGATACAGCCATGTGCTCCCTTTCACTCCCCCCCCATCCCCCCCTAACACCAACACACACAAATACACATAGATACACACACACGCCTACGCACACACACACACACACACACACACACACACGCCTACGCACACACACACACACCCCTCCGTCCCCCCCAACACACACACACACACATACACACACACACACACACATAAACACACAAACACAAACACAGGCACACAGAGACACACACAGATGCACAAACACACACAAACACACACACACACACACACACACAGACACACACACACACACACACACACACACACACACACACACACACACACACACACACACACACACACACACACACACACCCCACCTCTTTCAGCCCCAGCCGCCGTACATCAGATAGGGAGCTTGTAGTATTAGATGTCTATTGTGTTACTTCATTTTGTGTCGATCGGGGCTCCGTAATGCACTTCCTGCAGTAGTGGGGGGCGGTGGGGGGGGGGATCCGACCCCTATCGCCAGGGCCATTGAATCCCGCCGTGTGGGTGGGTTGGGGGGCGCAGACACCAGCCGGAGCGTGATGGCGTGGTCCTCCCCCCGGCTTTGTGATCAGGCGTGAGGGAGACGGGTAGTGATAGCGGCGGCGGCGGCGTCCAGGCGGGGGGCGTGGCGTCGAGCCGTAGGTCAGCGAGCTGATGGAGATGACCGCAGGAAACGAAGAACTGGACGTGACCGCGTATACCTGGACAAACTTGGTCCAGAGCTGTGTGATGCTCTGGGGGTCCGGTGGGAAAGTGTAAAGTCTGTTATTTGGCCCTTTTTCATTGTTTGCTCAAAGTATAGGGCTACCGTAAAGTTCTGTCAAAGTATGGGTTGCAACGAAGCCGAGGCGAGGTTTTGCTATTTACCTGCAGCCCAACAATGATGAAACCTAACGGGCCCCCCAGTGTCCCCCAGCTTTTTTCATTGCCCAATCTTTTATCATTTTTTAAATTAAAGTCTAGTGCCGCTGAATCCCCGCAGAGAGACAAGGGAATGATAACATCAAATTTGGACAATTTATTGTGTTTAACTTTTGGTGTGTGTGTGTGTGTATGTGCGTGTGCGTGTGTGTGTATGAGAGAGAGAGATTGTGTGTATGCGTGTGTGTCTGTCTGTCGGTGTCTCTGTGTTTGAGTGTGTCTGTGTGTGTGTGTGTATGTGTGTGTGTGTGTGTGTGTGTGTGTGTCTCTGTGTCTCTATGTTTGTGTGTGTGTATGTGTGTTTGTATGTGTGTGTGTGTTTGGATCTGTGTGTCTTTCTGCATGTGTGTACGACACTGTACGTGTGTATCATATGTTTGTGCGTGTGTGTGCGTGTGCGTGCGCGTGTGTGTGTGTTTGTCAATGCGTCTGTATGTTTGCCGGTGTATGTGCGTGTCTGTACATCTCTCTGTGCATCTGTGTGTGTGTGTGTGTGTGTGTGTGTGTGTGTGTGTGTGTGTGTGTGTGTGTGTGTGTGTGTGTGTGTGTGTGTGTGTGTGTGCGTGTGCCGTTTTAAAGGATTGCGGTTTGGGTATTGGAAGCGAAAGACAAGAAAAGACTGCAGTCAACAGAAAGGGCGATATATAACGCGCCTGGCCGACCACTTAAGATATCTTTGAAGATGAATCAATCAGTATATTATAGTGAAGGTCTGCGAGCTGCCCGTCTCCTGATCGAACCCTGCGCTTGCACTTCATAGCAGTCTGCAGGGCATCGATGCGCTGATTGATCGCACAATAGAAGTGACTGGAAGAAGAAAAGGATTACGCTTGTCAAACGCAGTCAATACGCCATGCCGATTGGTCAAATGTTTGCAGTAAATCTCCAAATAGTGTTGGCAAAGCGAAAAAAATAAATAAAAAAGTAATAGGTAAAAAATTGCCCCCTATGCTCTGCTTACGTCTACGGCTGACGGGCGGGATGGATATACCGTGGGATGAGTAGCGCAGGGATTTAGGAGATTAGCCATGCTTTAAACATCAAAACAGCGCGTTCTATTATCTCTTGGGGGGCATCTAAAACACCAACCCGGTCGGGCTCCTCCGACAGAAGCATGAACACGATCGATGGGCATCAGTGTTCCTCCACGTCAGTGCGCCTCGCCATCCAAACGCATCATATTTCTATGCAAAAGAGGAAC
The DNA here is from genome assembly GCA_900291075.1 of Melanogrammus aeglefinus. Lineage (NCBI taxonomy): Eukaryota > Metazoa > Chordata > Actinopteri > Gadiformes > Gadidae > Melanogrammus > Melanogrammus aeglefinus. The sequence goes on from OLKM01001671.1 coordinate 18,624, forward strand.
GCTTTCTTCCCTCCAAACACAGAAAGAGAGAGTCGAGGTGGGTCCCTCGACAGGAGAGGGTATTAAGATCCGCTCTCTCAGATCAAATTATGTTTCAGGAGTCAAACACGCGAAATCCCCACGTTGGCGAGGGGAGGGAGAGAGGGTGGGGGGATATTGAATACACGTAACAATGATATCTCCTCTCCACCCGAGCTCTGCAGAGCGTCTGGGCTGGGCTAAGTGTATTCAACGAGCCAATATGACCCGCGCTTATTTACACACAGGCTCTGCTTTTATGGAGGAATGAAGACGTGATTGATTTGGGATGATGCGTGGACCGCCAGCCTGCGCCGAGTTGCACCGCGGTGCTCTGCAGGTTAACAGAAAACACTAACTTCCATACAGCGCTATGGAGATAAATCACCGTTATCCGGGCGGCGCTGACAGCAGTTTAAGCCCCGGCAATCATCCCAAAGACCTCGGGAAGCCCTGCGCTGGGCTCTGCGAAATGTCACACGGGGGGTAAAGAGACACAGGGCTTGTGCAGAGAGAGAGAGAGAGAGAGAGAGAGAGAGAGAGAGAGAGAGGAGAGAGAGAGAGAGATGGAGAGAGAGAGAGAGAGAGAGAGAGAGAGAGAGATGAGAGAGTGAGATGGAGAGGAGAGAGAGAGAGAGAGAATAGAGGAGAGAGAGAGAGAGAGAGAGAGAGAGAGAGAGAGAGAGAGAGAGAGAGAGAGAGAGAGAGAGAGAGAGAGAGAGAGAGAGATGGAGAGAGAGATCATTGACAATGAACTCGGTTGGGTTGGGGGGGCGGGGGGGGGGTGGGTGTCTGATATGGTCATATCAACCACACTGTTGCATTACGGATGCTCTACATAAATATCCCTGAGATGTAAGCAAATTCTGTTGATGGATAAATGCAATAAAAGGAGCCAGGGGGTTGAGGGGGCAAACACTCCCCAGTGGGGACCCCCCAGTCCCCCCCCCAGTCCCCCCACACCCACTCACCACCCGCTCACTCCCTCACCATGACGGCCCAGCCAAGATTATGGTGTTTGCTTTTATCTGTCAGAGATCAATATTTCAAACGTCCGATAAAAGAGGAAATTGAACTGGGAATAGACTGAAGTGCTGTAAAAAGTACAAAGCACAATTATCAAAAAGCACTTAAAGTGGCCCTAATAGGATACACATATTAAAAATGCTCCAATGGATGTCTCAGCGCCGTAATGAGAGCCAATCCTCACCCCCCCTCCCTCCCCCTGCTCCCCTCCGTCTCCCCTGTCGGTCCTCGCCGCTCGTCGTTTGATCACGACGCGGCAGCGGCGGCCCGATGCATTGTGGGTACTATATAAAGCCCCAGAGGCTCTCCCGGCTTGTGTTTTAACACGATGCCATTAGGGGCAAACGGGGACTTTCCCGCTTTATGGGAAGTGCATTATGGGTTTAAACTGCAGGTAAGAGCAGGACGAAGGCGTCACAACGTCGAGAAAAGAACAGGGGAATGAGTCTGTAACACTGCTTCCAGGGGAACTTTACTTGGTTTTGTTTAATGGTCTACTCTGTTTTGGCACCAAGCTCCCTGCCGATGTCAGGACCGCAGGGTCCCTCGACAGCTTCCGCAAAAGACTTAAGACTTGTTCAGAGTTCACCTAGACTCTGCATCGCCCCCCTCCCCTCGTACAGACTTATTGTACGTTGTACGTCCTGGCACTTAAAAATAGAACTTAGCATTGTGTAGCATCTTACCCTAGCTATCTTTGTTGTATATAGGTAATGGGTTAGCCTTTACATTTAAAAATAACCGCAGAGAAGTTTGACGTTGAAGAAAAGCCAGGGACATGCAAAAATGTCCAGGAAACATTCCGGTTCCCTTTTCAAGGCAACTCAAACTATTCTCCAATTTGGAAACACCATGCTGTACTTCACACCTCTGCCACTTTAAGAGGAAATTAAAAAACATCCCAATAATTCCCATTCCAATTTCCCAAATTTGTTATCGATCTCAAAGCTCGCTTGCATAATAACAGATGCAGAATGATTCTAGAAAGAAGAATCCCAGGACCATCCAGAACTATCCGCCGATGCCCGCGACACAGTAAGGCCCCATAAGCTCACTGATTGGATCAGTGGCCGCTATATTGCCCGGGCTAACCATCTCCTCCCAGGGCTAACCGCTGACCTCTTCACCCTCATCATCCCCATATTGAACTGACCATCCATCTTGCTACTGGTTAAATATTATGCCTTGAATGACCTACTTAACATGGGGCCATAACGAGGAAAAACATGCAGGCAAACATACACCGTTAAACGTATTGATTCAGATTCCGGTCTGAATCTGCATTAGCCAGTGGGCTAATGTTAATGATGAATTAACCTCCACCGAAGAATTGTCCAGTTGAATAATTTCACTTATATCTTCAAAGAGACAAGGAGAGATTCAAAGAGACAACTATATGTCATATTTCCTAAATCAACTGTAATTATAATTACAGTTGATTTTATTGACTTATAGAGGCGGAACCCCTATGAGTCAAATTTTATTCATGGGCTTACCTTCACTTGAAGCGAGTATGAGTGCGTGTGGATGTGAGCAACGTTACGGAAAGGCTTTTCCACCAGAAAACGAGCCAGGAAGATGAACTGGCGATCATCGCTCTTGGCTGCTATGATGACGGTGTTGTGAGCGCGCCTTTAGGGATATTACGGCGCCTCAGAGTGAAGACATCCGACCAGCCCTCAGCAGGATATAAATGTGCAGACCTATTATTCTGAGCCCTATCTTTAGGCCGCTTCATTAGTCACTTGATCAATAAGCTTTGTTGATTAAGTGGGATGAGGAACACTCATTTCATTTTCAAGCATTTTTACAAATCAATGGCTAGATTATCTTCAGCCAACTGACAGGGATGCAAGCAAAGCAGTCTGTATGGAGACCAATAACATCATATCTCATTCTGTTTTCCCTGCCACGCCTTGGAAATTACAGCACTTACGCACACACACATACACACACACACACAAACAGGCACACACTCGTGCACGCAAGCACACACACACACAAGGTGATATACATTGACAGATAGATGAAAACCAGGGAAGGACCCATTAACAGCAAGATATGTACAACCACGCGCACACAGAAACAGTTGTGTGCACACACACAATATACACACACACACACACACACACACACACACACACACACACACACACACACACACACACACACACACACACACACACACACACACACACACACACACACACACACACACACACACACACACACACACACACACTCTCTCTCTCTCTCTCTCTGACACACATATTTCATTAAACGCACACACACACACACACACACACACACACACACACACACACACACACACACACACACACACACACACACACACACACACACACACACACACACACACACACACACACACACACACACACACACACACACACACACACACACACAAACATAGTTGCAGAGGTAATCATGAAACTCTATAATCACTGGCCCAATATAAGACAGACTGAGCTTTTAATCGGCAATGGTAAGACATTAAGCAAATTAGTTTTAAAGATTTAAGATGCTTAAGGATTTGATTTGCGGATACCTCTGATTCGATGAGGTACGGTGAATCAGGGCTGATTGAACCTGATACAGCTGAGTTCTGTAAAATGCACAGCAACATAAATCTCCCTCATGCTCCCCTATGGAAGTGCATCCCGCTTTTAATTTCCATGTGTTATCTTTGTTTTATTGTCTCTATTCGTCTACCTCCACATATTATGGCGCAATCAACCAAGGGCCGATATAGTGGAAGGACCCGTTCTCCTGCTGCCTTGCTCAAGAGCAACCCCGGCGGTTCTGAAGTATGTGCGGGGGGGTGGAGATTGTTTGGGAACATGCTCCATATATTTTCATTCTTGGAGAGTTTAAACTCTTGATTCTGTGGTCCTCTCCTGGTCTTTGGTCCAGGAGAGGGCAAGAAGACCCCCTTTTGTTGCAACGATTCGGAATACAGGAAACAAGAGATCAGCCAGCTGAAAGGCCGGCTCCATTTATTTCCTGTTGAAAATGTTTCTTTTGTGATTCAAGTTCAGGATGTTAATGGGGGGCTTGTCCGGGGTCCGGAACACAGCCGTCCACTCCGAGAGTCTCGGGTCCGTGAAGGGGATACATTTTTTTGATTTTTTTACCGCCATTGCTGTTTCCGAAAATGTAGCATTTATGGCTTTGGCTCGGAGAGAGAGAGAGAGAGAGGGCCCTTGAGTCTCTTTGGGGACTTGAATTAACCCCTTCCACTGGTGGGCCCCTAAACCGGGGACCACAATCCACCCCCAGGCTGCTCTTGCACAGCAGGCAGCGAACAACCAGCCGAGCGAGCTTGGCAGATGCCCGCGTGAGAAGCTCAGTGGATGGGTGGGCCGTGGTGGGCCGTGGGGGGCCGTGGTGGACTGTGGGGGGGGGGGGGCTTGTGATGGGAGTGTTAACCACCTGCAGTCGATTCCCTCTTCCACCTTCTAACGTCCTTCAGGTGTTAATTTTTCCCAGGATTCAAATCACATTTTTGCTATTTGCTTTGTATGATAGAAAACTGAAGGTCCAGATCGCGGCCCCCCCCCCCCCACCCCCAGGGCTCTGATCCTAAGTTCACAGCTAATTTAAAGAGACGCAGAAAGGTCTTGCTGTGTTATTATCATTTGTGCTGGTGCATTTGATAACGGGCCGCCGCGCCTTGGCGAGCAAACAGACGGGGGCGTCCGCTCGGACTGATGTATGACTTTGGTGGAATATTTTGACTTATGGGCCTCCACGGACGCTGGGGTTCTTCCTCTGACATGAAACCATGTGCTCCAGGACCGAGCTGCGCAGCCATTTTGATTCATCACTATGCCGGAGAGTCCCTCTGTCTTTTACCCAATTTCCCCCTGGGGATCAATTAAGTATTTCTGATTCTGATTCTGAATCCGATTTTATAAAGTTTGGGGCGTAGTGGTAATTTAGTTAATGTAGTTTGAAGTCTTTAAACCGTTTTAAGGGGTGGAACCTGATCCATCAAGACTCTTTCAGTGACATGCACACATGCACAAGCACATGCACACACCAACACACACATGTAGACAGGCAAGCATGCAAGCACACACACCCACAGACACACATTCACCAACTCACAATCATTTCGCTTTGGAATATTAAAATCTGCATTTTTGTAAACGCAGAAACCGGAATATTCATCCACGCAGTTTCGCATTAACCTCTCTCATCGCACAGAGGGTGACTCTAGGCTGGAAGTGGGTCGGATAAGTGTGGGAAAACCCAGCCTCGGGTTCAATAAATTCAAAGAGCCCGGTGTTATGAAACGTGGGATAGAAGGCTGGGCTGCACAAACTGTCTCGGGCCCTGTGAGGATAATTCATTAACTACTCTAATCCGCTCATGTGGTGTTGCAGCAGAGAAAGATGAAAAAGCTCTTTGAATATAAAAAAAAAAAAACACGCAGAGTTCTGAGATCCTGCGCGCGCGGAGCCACAGTGTGTTCTCACCAGCGCTGTGAAAACAAGGGGGGGGACAGCGCTTCGTGTAGCTGCCGTGCTCGTCCCGTGTTAATGAGCTCCGGAGATACATTTTGTGTGGGTGTGTGTGTGTGTGTGTATGTCGGGTTGTATCTATGTGTGCGCTGTGTGTAGCTTATAGCTACCAGGCACCCACCGTGGGATGAGAGCAGCTCAATAAAATATACACAGGAGGTCAAAATCGGTTGCGGGGGGGGGGGGGGGGGAGGATGAAAAAAAAAGAAAAACAAGCTTTTTGACAACGTTAAGCCGGGCAGCTGCTTTGAGGCAACTGAAGGGTTTTTATCAGTTCTTCAGATGTAGGATCATGGAGCGCGGAAGGCTTTTCCAAGGGTAGGCAAAGTCAGAGGACTGCAGTACAGTAGCGATGTATGAATCCCCCCTCTCTGGGACTTAATAAACGCCCCCCCCCCGGTGTCCCATCGAAGGTTGTGTTGCTTACCCGTCAGGGCGGGAGCGGTGTGTGTGCGTCCGGTCCCAGGCACCCGATCACATGTTGTTGTGTTGACCTTCTCATGTAAAGCAACAGCGGGGAGACCTTCAATGTAATGAAGTATACTTTATTGAACTGATTGAAGACGGACAATCCGTCAAACGGTTACGAGACGATCCGTAGGAGAGATGGTTTTATTTTTTATGTTAAGCTTTACTCAAAGTAAATGTGAGTACAATAGAATTGTGCAGAAAACAAAAGATATTCAATTGAACAAAAAACCATGACCATAAACATATTCTGTCGTTCGACCGGGACGACTCCCTGGATAAAGAGAGTTATTGTGCTGCTCTGAAACCGAGGTACAGCTGATGAAAACACAGTGTCTGTCCCTCCGTGGTAGGGAGGAGGAAATGAGGGCATTGATGCGTGCCTGCATCGGTGTAGATGGTGTAATAATATAGAGGTAGGCAGGGGGGGGGTCACATGTAACTGAAGCCGCTTGCAGCCAAGCGGGTACTGGAGGGGGTGCTATCAATGACCTTGCGCTCCTCCCCTCCGTGTCTGGGTTAATACCCGGTCACCTGGCCTTCCACCCGCGCGCCACAGAACATTTCCGTAGCCGCGGCGACCGCTGCGTGATGGATGAAGTGGCGGGTGTTTCCCTGGCGTGTATAAATTAAAAGAATGGCACCTTGTTGACACTTTGGATGATGGAATATGAGGCACTTTAGGTAATTCCCCACGGTGGGGCCGTCGGACCTCTGGGGTAGGAGGGCTGATGGAACCAGAAGCACTGGGTCTCTGTCAGGATCATCCGTCTCGGTGGTCCATTAGCTGGGCCTGGCGGGAGACGGTCGGGGGGGGGGAGGCGTGGATCCCCTGTGGCCTAGCGCAGAGCTCCATGTCCCATGACTGTCACATGGGACCCACAGGGACTCTGTCTTAAAGGATGAACCTGCCGCAGTTCCTCACCTCCCATTGGTCGAGACTAGTTGGATTGAGTTCCTCAACTTTCATGGGCTGAGACTAGGTGGACTGAGTTCCTCACCTCCCATTGGTCGTGACTAGTTGGACTGAGTTCCTCACCTCCCATTGGTCGAGACTAGGTGGACTGAGTTCCTCAACTTCCATTGGTCCTGACTAATTGGACTGAGTTCCTCACCTCTCATTGGTCCTGACTAATTGGACTGAGTTCCTCAACTTTCATTGGCTGAAACTAGGTGGACTGAGTTCCTCACCTCTCAATGGCTCCCCTGGCAGGCGGTCACGTTTGTTTGACCAGGAAGGGTGTTTAACCGTGGGAGAAATTATGATGTTGCACATGAAGGCGATAAACCAATGAATAAATACATAGAGAGGAAGCAGGCTGACAAACAGCAGCACTCTGCGCACCCCATTAGACGCTGACAGCTCCGGCGAGGGCAGGAAGCTGGATCCGCCGCCTGTAATACTGTCTCATTACCACGCCGCTCGGCACTTCCTCCCCCGGCCCCCTCATTCATCTGCCACAGTTTGCCCTGTCATTGCCCCTTGTTTTATGGCTAACTAACCGGCATGCCCTCTCTGATTTATGGAGGCGATTGAGCACCTACAAATCAAGGAATATTTCCATTGATTACCCTAAGTTGTCTGATTTGCTCCCCATTCTTGACTCCTGGTAGGCCGGTACTTAGCGATTAGCTCCTCCTAACTTGAAAATCAATCAGCGCACCGGACTGACTGGGGAGGGTTGGGGGGTGGGTGGGGTGGGGGAACGAAGGCCAGCTTCCTCCCTTCAGATCAAACAATCTCTAAAGCATGTATTGGATTCATTTCCATCTCACTTACTGGGCTCGGTGTTCCCCTGTTGCTTAGGGCTTCACCCCCAGACGTCTTTACTATTCATTTTCATTCAATGGTGAATGGGATTTGAGTCAAAATGGTTGGTATGTTTCACTCCACCGAAACAATATTATTGAAGCAATGTTTGAAAAAGTAGGGTGTTAACATATTTAGATCACCACTTTACGACAAACTCACACCTGGGTTTATCTGCTCATAACACAGGAGGGTAAACTAGTTCAACTGCTGTGACGATGACGTGTCCAACATGTATTGGTTATGGAGTTAGTATTTCTAGTTATGCTGGCTCGTTCAAATCGGATGATATTCCATCATGGCATTGAGAGACGAAATCCCCCCTCAAAACCTTTTATATATTCACTTCTAGCCAAACTGTCACAATCCTTCAGACAGTCAAGTCTGAACACTAACTCTGCAACAGTAATCTCCATACACAAAGAAAACGACAGGTATCACTCAAAACAGGGATCAGCGACTGACATGACAGGCGGCGGCACGTGTCGCTCTGCAGCAGGAGAACCCGAGTCGTCTCTCACACATCTGATCCCCGGCAGTTTCCCCCGTTTTCACCCCCCGGATCTCATTCACACTTTTGACACGACTGGACTTCCTGACACAAGGTGTGCAGGATAATTATAGAAAGCACGCAGGGCAGAGGAAGGTGTGCCGGGGGTTTTGGGGCAAAATCAAATGCAGTCACATCTGTTTAACTTCACCCATCCTGCTGCACCCAGAGGTCCGGCCGAGAGACAACCAGGCAAACAGGGAGAGGGAGAGAGAGAGGGAGAGAGAGAGGGAGAGAGAGAGAGAGAGAGAGAGAGGGAGAGAGAGAGGGAGAGAGAGAGAGAGAGAGAGAGAGAGAGAGAGAGAGGAGAGAGAGAGAGAGAGAGAGAGAGAGAGAGAGAGAGAGAGAGAGAGAGAGAGAGAGAGAGAGAGAGAGAGAGAGAGAGAGAGAGAGAGAGAGACATGGTAAAACTAGACAGGTTTGAGATGACCTGGCCACAGGCGTCTTGGTATCAGAAGTATCAGAAATCGAGGAGAAATGTCTGTGTTCTGCAGTTAGGATCGGTGTGTGTGTGCATTTGTGTGTGTGTGTGTGTGTGTGTGTGTATGTGTGTTTGTGTGTGCATCTGTGGGTGTGTGATATGAGTCTGCGATGACAAGCGCTGATTTCAATTAGCCTGGACAGGGACACATGGAGCCCAGAGGGCTCCTCACCTATGCACACATCACCGTCAATGTCATAGGACTTGTCAAACAAGGGGAGAGAGAGAGGTAGAGAGACAGAGAGAGAGGTAGAGAGACAGAGAGAGGTAGAGAGACAGAGAGAGAGAGGTAGAGAGGTAGAGAGACCGAGAGAGAGGTAGAGAGACAGAGAGAGGGGTAGAGAGAGGTAGAGAGAGGTAGAGAGACAGAGAGAGGTAGAGAGAGGTAGAGAGACAGAGAGAGGTAGAGAGAGGTAGAGAGAGGTAGAGAGAATGAGAGAGAGGCAGAGAGACAGAGAGGTAGAGAGAATGAGAGAGAGGCAGAGACAGAGAGAGAGGTAGAGAGAACGAGAGAGAGGAGGAGAGACAGAGAGAGAGGTAGAGAGACCAAGAGAGAGTTAGAGAGAATGAGAGAGAGGCAGAGAGACAGGGAGAGAGGTAGAGAGAACGAGAGAGAGGAGAGTCAGAGAGAGAGGTAGAGAGACCAAGCGAGAGAGAGATAGAGAGACATAGAGAGATAGAGAGACATAGAGAGAGGTAGAGAGACCAAGAGAGAGGTAGAGAGAATGAGAGAGAGGCAGAGACAGAGAGAGAGGTAGAGAGAACGAGAGAGAGGAGGAGAGACAGAGAGAGATAGAGAGACTTAGAGAAAGGTAGAGAGACAGAGAGAGAGGTAGAGAGACCAATGCAGAGGTGGAGAGACAGAGAGAGTAGATATACCAAGAGAGAGGTGGAGAGACAGAGAGAGTAGATATACCAAGAGAGAGGTAGAGAGACAGAGAGAGTAGATATACCAAGAGAGAGGTAGAGAGACAGAGAGAGTAGATATACCAAGAGAGAGGTAGAGAGACAGAGAGAGTAGATATACCAAGAGAGAGGTAGAGAGACAGAGAGAGTAGATATACCAAGAGAGAGGTAGAGAGACAGAGAGAGTAGATATACCAAGAGAGAGGTAGAGAGACAGAGAGAGTAGATATACCAAGAGAGAGGTAGAGAGACATAGGGAAAGGAAGAGAAACTGAGAGCAAAACGTAAGACGAGAGATGGAAGTTTTCATCTGAGTGGAAACAAGAGAAGGAGATCTTCTGCAGAGAAAGGGTGTCTTTCAGATCCTGTAACTGATTCATTGCAATTTATTCGGGGATGGCCGATTCAAGGAATGAATGCTGAAAATGAACATTGACAGCAAGCATTAAAGTAGGCCTCTAGTGGTTATCTGTGTAATTTTCTGAGCTGTTTGTTGATAATGGTTCATTCTGATAGCAGTGATCAACAAGATGGGTCTGTTCAGTAAAAGCAAACCTGAGAAAGCGCTTGGGGGACAATAACTAGCGTCAGACACCAAAACAAAATGCAGAGAAAGAGATGAATGGAAGCACACATGTGTCTAATGCAAACGCGACAAATGTGTGAGAACTGTTAGCTTGGGGGGGGGGGAAGGCTGATTGTGTGATCATATTAAAGTTAAGAATATAAAACAGGAATTTCAAATGAACAGATTAACAAAACGGAATTGCAATGCAGTAACATCAAGTCAAACATAGAAATCTTTTTATTTTCATCGAGATACAATTTCATATCGGAATAGAATAATAACAATAACATGTAAGCAAAGGTTCTGAAAGTAATGCAAAACGTGTTTTACAATCCGTACCCAAGAGATTCATGTCATAAAGATTCATTCCATTCTTGTTTTATGATGAAAGAGGTTGTGACCTCCGACAGGTAATTAACTAAAAACATTCATTACCACAACCACCCGAAAAAAGGAAGCTGCCTCTGACTGATAAAGATGCACAAAGAAAAAAAAAACGCCTTCTTGATTAAACGCAGGAAGTCCATCATAAATGCATACATTTATGATTACCTTCCTGTTTGGTCTGTCCCACATCCTTAACAGCGGCATCCGCTCCATTTTAATGTTAGTTTTCCACTACTTTAAAGTCCTTTCAAATATTTACTGAGCCTGTTTTAATAAAACATCCCCCACGCCTGCTCTCCTCTCCCATAAATATCTGCCTGCTCTCACCGCAGCCCAAACCGCTCAGATGAGCGATGGCTTTTGATTACCAAACGTAAACATCCGCCAGCTTTATCCTTCACGTTCACTTATTCCCTTGTTTCTTTCTTTCCTTTTTTATTTTCAAAGCCTTCGCTTTGTGACTTCGGCTCAATGTTGAGTCGTTGATGCCAACTCTCTCTTATCGTTGGGCTGTCACATCATTTCCCACCGTAAGCTCAAACTCGGCACTATGGAGTGACGCCTTGAAATGAAAAAAAGGTAAGCTGGAAAACAGACGTGCATTTGAATAATCAAGCGTCTCCGTTTGGTCGTTTCGAGGGCATGTCGCTCAGGAGGTAGAGCGGGGTTGGCTGGTAACCGGAAGGTTGCTAGTTCGATTTCCGGCTCCTCCTAGCCGAGCGTCGAGGTGTCCCTGAGCTAGACGCCTCGCCCCACTTGCTCCCGAGGAGTTGGTTGACGCCTTGCATGGTTGACTCCGCCGTTGGTGTGTGAACGTGTGCATGAATGGGTGAATGTGAGGCAATATTGTAAAGCGCTTTGAGTGGCCGCTGGTTAGAAAAGCGCCGTAC
>OLKM01001671.1:33642-51142 GCA_900291075.1 Melanogrammus aeglefinus
TCCTCTCTCTCCTCCTCTTCTCTCTCTCTCTCTCTCTCTCTCACTCTCTCATCCCTCTCTCTCTTCTCTCTCTCTCTCAACACTCTCTCTCTCTCTCTTCTCTGCTCTCTTCTCTCTCTCTCTCTCTCTCTCTCTCTCTCTCTTCTCTCTCTCTCTCTCTTCTCTCTCATCCTCTCTCTCTTCTCTCTCTCTCTCTCTCTCCTCTCTCTCTCTCTCTCTCTCCTCTCTCTTTCTCTCTCTCTCACCCTCTCTCTCTCTCTTTCTCTCTCTCTCTCTCTCTCTCTCTCTCTCTCTCTCTCTCTCTCTCTCTCTCTCTCTCTCTCTTTCTCTCTTTCTCTCTTTCTCTCTCTCTCTCTCCCTCACTCCCTTCACTCTCCCTCTCTCTGTCTCTTTCTCTCCCTCCCCCTCTCTCGTCCACCTCCACCCACCCTCCACTCCCCTCATCCCCATCCTGCGGCTCACTCCCACTCCGTCGGAGCCCTGAGAGTGATTGAAATGACAGCCTATAGAAAGGGGCTAATCAAATTGTTTATTATCAGTCTGAATCAATATGTATGGATTGTTAAAACATCAAAGTCAGCCCCTGGAAAAGTAATAGTCGCGGGACCCCGGCTGCCGCTGGCTCCCTCGCCTGCTCTGTTTAAAGCCACTTTCACTCTTACTTAAGTCCTGATGACCTGGTGGGGTCAGCAGGCCGCTGCTGGCGGCGGCGGCAGCGGCGGTGGTGGTGGTGGTGGAGGAGGTGGTGGAGGAGGTGGTGGTGGAGGAGGAGGAGGTGGTGGTGGCGGAGATGGTGGTGGCGGTGGTGGTGGTGGTGGTGGTGATGGAGGTGGTGTGGATGTGGAGGAGGTGGTGGTGGTAGGTGTGGTGGAGTGGTGGTGGTGGTGGTGTCGGTCGGTGGTGGTGGTGGTGGTGGTGGTGGTGGTGGTGGTGGTGGTGGTGGTGGAGGAGGTGGTGGAGGTGGTGGTGGTGGTGGTGGTGGTGGTGGTGGAGGTGGTGGTGGTGGAGGTGGTGGTGGTGGTGGTGGAGGAGGAGGTGGTGGCGGTAGAGGAGGAGGTGGTGTCGGTGGAGGTGGTGGGGGTGTTTGTGTACATGGTTGTAGCGAAGCGACCCTAACGCCCTCTCTTGCGGTGGACCCCCGGCCCCTTGTGAAGTCCTGCCTTGCGGCTAACACGCGTCTGTCCGGGCAGACCGATCAACAACAGCGAGGTAACAGATGAGGCTCGGGCCCAGACGAGATGCAGACCATCGCTCACGCCTGCTCTGGACGTCTGCTCATTTAGTTCCCTCGGACTCTACCCCACAGCAGTCCCGCCTCCCCCTGCGCCCCGCTTCGGTCAGGGGTCCAACTTTGTCCCCACTGGCAAAAAAAAGAACAAGCAGCAGAAGAAGAAGCAGAGGATGGAGTGGCGCTTGCAGATGAGGTCAGGCTGATGAATGAGGGGGGACGGGGGGGCTCAGATTGCTCGGAGATGGACATTGTGGTTTGAAGCCTGCGTGCGAGACAAGCTGCCACATGGAAGATTGATGGATGGCCATTGTCCATTCATTGGAGCCGGCTGTGAGGACCAAGTCCATGTGGGGTCCTCACACACACACACAACCACACACACACACACACACACAGCACACACACACACATCTCTGCACACACACACACACACACACACACACACACACACACACACACACACACACACACACACACACACACACACACACACACACACACACACACACACACACACACACACACACACACTCACACACACACATCACACACACACACACACACACACACACACACACACACACACACACACACACACACACACCGCCAAGCCCTGAAACAGAAGTCACGTCAAGGCCCTGATAGAATGATTAGACCCTGAATGATATCTCCTTCTCAATCCCGGGCCACTTTAGCAACAGCGAATTTTCGGACAGATTGCGACATCCACACCCATCAGGCCGGGGGGGAGGGAGAAGGGTGACCTCTGGGACCTGATAGGCCAGGTCCAGGTTCACTTCATTTGGGAATCAGGGCGGCTTTGTAGGGAATTAGGGTCCGGCGATGTCCCGTGGACAAGGCAGCGCCGGGAACAAAGCCCCTCAGAGCAGGTAGGTCGTGACACACGGGGGGCCACTTTGAAACACAAAGCACGTGTTTGTCAGAAATCCATCGGTCTGGTTAAGGTGGTTAACTCTGCCTGGCCTTCGGTGCAACCCACCCCCTCATTTTAGCTGTCACTTTTTCTTTTCCATCACATTTTTTATGCAGAGTCATGTTACCGCTTTAATCGAGCCAGGCAGCCACTCCAAAAAAAACAGACATTAATCCATATCGCTCACAGAGGTGACGCTAATTCCGAGGCCGCTCAACTCCTTATCACCGGCGCGCATTACGGGAGCCACATGAAAGCACAATCATCCATCATTCACCAAATTTGTCCTGTCATTTTTCTTTGGGAGCCCAGATAAGAGCCCGCGGTGCAATATTGATTTTATAAAAAAATGCCGAGCTGAGGCGTCAGAAGTGGAGTGTTGGCCTGTTATCGATAATTGGTATAATATCCATGACCAGAAGAGAGCCCACACGTGCACACATGAACATGTGTGTGTGTGTGCGAGTGTAGGTTCCACACACACACACACACACGTACACCCACACACGCAAACACAAGCATGCATGCACATACACACATATACACACACACACACACACACACACACAAGCATGCATGCACATACACACACACACACACACACACACACACACACACACACACACACACACACACACACACACACACACACACACACACACACACACACACACACACACACAGACACACAGACACACAGACACACAGACAGACAGACAGACAGACAGACAGACAGACAGACAGACAGACAGACACACACACACACACACACACACACACACACACACACACACACACCCACCCACACACACAAGGGGCACACGGCACTGGGCCGTAAACCAACTGAAATTTTATATTTTTAAAGGCTAAATTCATATTAAGCTGACAACTGGAAAACTGGGCAGATTGTTTCCACACATTTCAAGTTAAATGAACCGCCACATGTGGAGATGGCAGCTAATGAAACAATACGCTCCAACCAGCTTCCCACACCAACGCGGGTTATGTCAGGGGGAATCTCCAAGACAATATGGACTTGTGTCAATAGCTCGGTTCTTTAAAACATTCCCTTCAACCTAACTCCTTTGCACATTGATCCCTTTGCTGTCCTTAAATCTTTATGAATGGATACATGGTTACATACAAAATAAGCTATTTCTATCTCGACTGTGCCGTGGCACCACAGAAGAAAATGAAGTGGCCGAAATGTGTTAAATTTAATGCAAAACGTCAACTTTGACACAGTAGACCCCCAAAGTCCACACTTCGTTCTTCTGTAAAATAAAATGTGTGTGATTCTTATCCTCAAAGTTCAGTACTGCAGAGGAACGCAACCTAACCACAAAAAAAGCCTCTTACCCCAAGCTACAATAACTTTATCTAAGCGGATTACAGGAACAAAGTGTACATTATGTGGCCGGTACCGGAACAAACCAACAGTTAGTGAGAAGGCACCCCATTAGTCCTGGGTGTGGACCCCCCCCCCCTCCCTCTCTCTCCCTCCTCCTGGTCCATCAGTGGCTCTCTGACCACACAGAGGCGCGCACAAAGGACCCATGGCACTGGGCCCTGGCATCAGGCCTACAGAGAGGCTCAGGAGGCCTACAAGAGGCCTACAGAGAGGCTCAGCAGGCCTACAAGAGGCCTAGAGAGAGGCTCAGCAGGCCTACAAGAGGCCTACAGAGAGGCTCAGCAGGCCTACAAGAGGCCTAGAGAGAGGCTCAGCAGGCCTACAAGAGGCCTAGAGTGAGGCTCAGCATACAAGAGGCCTACAGAGAGGCTCAGCAGGCCTACAAGAGGCCTACAGAGAGGCCTAGCGAGGGCCACAGCAGGCGTACAAGAGGCCTAGAGAGAGGCTCAGCAGGTCTACAAGAGGCCTACAGAGAGGCTCAGCAGGCCTACGGTAAGACTCAGGCCCAGACTCCGGCTGTGGGGACACTGTGTGCCTACCATAGGACTACTGCTTGGCACTTTGCTGTTCCTGGACAGTTCTGCTCACCCCGGCTCCTCCTCCGGACACGGCCGTAGTTCCTCTAATTAAAGACTGCAACGAGACACCATCAGCCCTCCTCCGCCTTCCCATCCATCCATCCGTGCGAGCGTGTTTCTGTGTGTGTGTGTGTGTGCGTCTTTCTAAATGTTGTGTTTCCCTGTCCGTGTGTTTTCGTTTGTATGTGTTGGCAATATCTGCTCCCAATAGGCAGTGGTGCGACTAAAAGTACTTAAAAGTATTGAAAGTGTCCTGAGACAAATGAAGTTCTTGTGTTCGAGGTATTACTAAACAAACCGTTACGTAAAGGGCTAGCTTTTACCACGACACACAAGCACACAGTTGATGTGTACCTCAAAGCCTTTTCCAGCCTTACTCCTGATCCATTCATCCCCCCCCCCACCCCCCCCACCCCACCCCACCGTGCCCCCCCACGGTGAAAAGAGCCCGCTCTGTGGCGGGGCCAAGGCGCTGCATTATTGATAGAGCAGCGTTTGATTAGAGCCCTTTCACACGGCCCCCGGAACCGCGCGGCCGCCCCATTGTCCTTAAACACCACTTAAAGCCCGAGTCAAAACACAGCGCTGGGACACGCTTCCTGGACATCCGGGTCGGGAACAGAACAGGGGTGGGGGGGGGGGGGCGGTGGGGGCGGTGCAGGGGGGGGGGAATGTTTTCAGGATCGGATATCGATGCCCGGTGCAATAGCTTATGCTAACACATGGCGAGGGACTCTAGCCACAGAGGAAAGCGGTAAGGCTAGGAACCGGGGAACAAAGCGCCCCTTGATGACTCGTACTTGGGTTCAGTCAACCGGGCAGAGCCAGTGCTCCGTGTGATGAGTCAAGCATTGGGGATTATGGAGTGACCCCTTCACCGGGAAATATGTACTACATGTACACATGCAGACCGCGCTCACAGGGACTAAAGCGTCCTAGCCAACCATAGCCAATCAACTGCCTTACGGTGCCCAGGAAAGGGCTTTTTTTCTATCCAAGGCTCCCCTCCATGCTAGGAATAAATAACAGGACCTGTACATTGAGAAAAGTAAAAAACATTTCAATTCTGTCTGTATGTCTGTATGTATTTATGTATGCATGTAAGTATGTCGGTATGTCCGTCTTCATCTTCTGTCTGTCTGTCTGTCTGTCTGTCTGTCTGTCTGTCTGTCTGTCTGTCTGTCTGTCTGTCTGTCTGTCTGTCTGTCTGTCTGTCTGTCTGTCTGTCTGTCTGTCTGACTGTCTGTCTGTATGTCTGTATGTTTGTATGTGTGTGTGTATGTCTGTCTATGTGTTTGTCTGTATGTCTGTCTGTATCTTAGAATGTCTGTCTGTCTGTCTGTCTGTCTGTCTGTCTGTCTGTCTGTCTGTCTGTCTGTCTTTATGTACATAAAGCATGTATCGTCAATGTATCTTCAGGGTAAAATGTAATGTCGTATAAACAAATCATGTCGTTAAGCGCTTCAGATAAATAAGTGAACGTTAATAACACACATAACATACAGACCACAAGTAGCTCGCATTCATCTCTGTATTTCAGAAGGTCTTCAAGACGCATCCATTGTTTGTGCGCACACAACACGCACGTGTTTGCACGTGTGTGCGCATGTGTGTGTGTTTGAATGTGTGTGTGTGAGTGTGTGTGCAAAGACGTGAGCATTCCTCTGGCCCGCCTCTGCAGCCAGCCTAATTAATACACACTCAGGGCTTGATAGCGCCGCGGCTGAGAGCAGATCTCCTTAAGAGATACTTAATCCAGCTAAAGATTGCAGCGCTGCTCGCTGCCTTCCACTGCATCACAATCAAAGGTATTGGGAAGGTCTCCTATGGACTCATTAGCAGACGGCCCGGTGGTGGGGGTCTCAGCTCAGACCCTGCACCTCCTCCACCCTTATCCCCCCCCCCCCCCCCCCTCCCCCAACCTCCCAAAGCCCCTCCTCCACCACAAAGACAAACCACATCTGTGGCGGGTGCCGATGTCAGAATACAGAAGCTGTTGCTTAACGTTGTGGTCATTGTATTCTGCTAATGGACGCCACGCCACACTCACCTGTCGTTACTCCTGCTCTAATCAGCCCACAGACTTACTTTTGGACCTGTGTGTGTGTGTGTGTGTGTGTGTGTGTGTGTGTGTGTGTGTGTGTGTGTGTGTGTGTGTGTGTGTGTGTGTGTGTGTGTGTGTGTGTGTGTGTGTGTGCGTGTGTATGTTTGTGTTTGTGTTTGTGTGCCTGTGTGTGTGTCTGTGTGAGAGGGTTGTAAGAAGCAGGGATAATATTCGATTTGGGAAAGATAAAAAGTATACAATAACGGTATTTGTGTATTCGTACATTCTACCATGTTGATTGATTTCCATATGAGTCCATTGTGCTAATTACAGAGAACTGCAGAGTTCAGCCATCAGGGAAATGATTCAGAAGGACTTTAACTTAATCCACGGTAAAGCTAAATAATACATAATGCCAAGGGAGGCAATCTGTACAATCTATATAATTAAATGGGTTATTTCCTACGCGAACTGGTGAACATTGCATTTCATGAACGTTCACAGAGAAAGCACTCAGAGCAAAACTTTTCATTTTCTTCTTGAGATAACGAATCACGTGACTAGAGGTTGTGAGCTGAAGCGTTTCCACGGTGGGAGCCCGGCTGAAGGGACACCCAGCTACAGGGGACGCTGCTGAAGTGCTACAACAGCTCAAGCATCGCTACCCAGAAGGCCTTGCATCTCACTCTCAGTAAAGATTACACCCAGAACTGAACCCATACTATTTTACAACTTACAACTAATAATACAATTCGAAACAAGTCAACATGATGTCAACCGCGCGTGAGTGGTTGTCACCTCCCCGAATGCAGATCGTCTATCAGCAGTGTCCAGTCGGCACGCTCGCGTTTCTGTATGGAAAGCCGTTAGGGTCGCTTTATCAGAACGCCGAATCTGAACGCCCCCCCCTGCAAGCCTGATCTGAATTCAGAGTACATCAAGTCTGTGAGTGGGATCAGGTTAAGTAGCAGCGATCCATGTGAAAACAGCGCAGTTCCCAGCGCACATCATGTCCGTGCATTAATATCCCAGCTAGGCTAGGCTATCGTTATGAGCACCTTGCGTGCCCAGGCCTCTGCTTACCGCTCTGTCTAATAGCTAACTGGTCATGGGTGATTTATCTGATAAACTGCCTTTGTGTTCCCACCGCAGCGGAGCGCTGAGAGATGACTTCTCCTTCCATAATGTGCTTTATAAATACCCACAACAAATGTCTGCCCCAGGGAGGGAGAGAGAGAGGGGGGGGGAGAGAGAGAGAGAGAGAGAGAGAGAGAGAGAGAGAGGAGAGAGAGAGAGAGGAGAGAGAGAGAGAGAGAGAGAGAGAGAGAGAGAGAGAGAGAGAGAGAGAGAGAGAGAGAGAGAGAGAGAGAGAGAGAGAGAGGGAGGGATGGAGAGGGAGAGAGATAGAGAGATGATTGTTATACGTGTATATATGTGTGTGCTGGAGAGGGTGGTGGAGGAGAGAGAGAGAGAGAGAGAGAGAGGGAGAGAGAGAGAAAGGGAGTGGGGTGACATCGTATCCTTGCATGCCTTGGGGGCGGTGTGGGTGGGGTGGGGGCCCAAGGGAGACGGTGGTGTCATGGCTCCTCCATCACCTGTCCTCCGCCCAGCTGCGCAGGACGCAGCGCGTGCGGCGGCGGCGGCGGCGGCGGCGGGCATCCATCGCTTCTGTTCAGGGTTAATATGGACGCAGATATCATTCGTTTCCGCCGCGTCGCTGTTCTGAAATAGGGCGTGCGGCGGGGGTCTCAGTGAATCAAATCAATTGATGGAGCAGTGGGGCCGGCCAGGCCGCCGGGTGAGCATGAAATACTATGGAGATTGTTTTTTAAAGTGATCTCTTTATCATCATTTGTCTCCCCCCCCGACTCCCCCCCTAACCCTCCCCCCCCGCTGTGACTCCCCCCCCTCCCCCCTTCCCAGGGCAGCAGGCTGTCATAACTAAATCAGCCGGATAATGCAGTGAACGTGCACACTGTGCCCACACACTTCCCCCCCGACACACACCCATCACAGACCACCGCCCGCCACACACACACACACACACATAGAAAGACACACAGAGACACACACTCACAAACACAGTCACAGACACAGCCACACACACACACACAGAAACACACACCCACACACAGAATCTTACACACACTTAAACACGCGCACACATACACACGTATGAACACACACAGACACACACACACACTCACACATCGCACGCACACACACACACACTTGCATACACACTTGCACACACACACACAAACACACACAAAGACACGTGCACTCACAGACACAAACACAAACCTGCACTCACAGACACAGACACACACACACATGCGGAAACACTCACACACGTGCGAGTGTGTCAGGGATGATCCGGCGAGTCGCTCATCATGGCGCTGATGGGCCCTCCTCTCTGGGGCGTGCTTGTTTGTGTCACTTCCTGTGTGCGGCGCCGCTAGTTCATGTCACGCTCTGTGGGGGTGGGGGGTGGAGGGTGGGGGGGGGCTTTATTGCATGTTTGGCTGCCAGTTGAGTCGAGTGGTACCGGTGGGTGTGTTCGTGTCTGTGTGAGGGTGGGTGTGATGTGTGAGTGTGTGTGTGTGTGTGTGTGTTGCAGCGTATGGAACACGCTGCATGTGTGTGTGCCTGTGTTTGTGTGTGTGTATGTGTGTGTGTGTGAGTGTGTGTCTGTGCGTGTGTCGTGTAGTGTGTGTGTGTGTGAGTGTGTGTCTGTGCGTGTGTCGGCGTGTGTGTTGGTGTGTGTTCTGGGTGTGCCTGTGTGTGTGCATGTGTGAGGTGTGTGTGTGCGTGCGTGTACTTGTTTGTGGCTGAGTGTGTGTGTGTGTGTGTGTGTGTGTGTGTGTGTGTGCGTGCATACGGGTGTATTTGTGAATGTCAGTACATGTGCCTCCATGTGTGTGTGTGTGTCAGAGTGCCTGTGTGTGTGTGTGGTGTGTGTGTGTGTGTGTGTGTGTGTGTGTGTGTGTGTGTGTGTGTGTGTGTGTGTGTGTGTGTGTGTGTGTGTGTGTGTGAGTGCATGTGCGTGTCAGAGTGCTTGTGTGTGTGTGTGTGTGTGTGTGTGTGTGTGTGTGTGTGTGTGGTGTGTGTGTGTGTGTGTGTGTGTTGTGTGTGTGGTCAGAGTTGCCTGTGTTGTGTGTGGTGTGTGTGTGTGTGTGTGTGTGTGTGTGTGTGTGTGTGTGTGTGTGTGTGTGTGTGTGAGTGCATGTGCGTGTCAGAGTGCCTGTGTGTGTGGTTGTGTCTGGCGGTCCTGTAGATGTTATGACAGCTCCGTGCGCCTCCTGCTCTGCTGTAAGTGAATATGATGGAGGCGCTGGTTTTATGGCCGCTCTCCACAGTCTGTTAGCATGCGGCGCGATGGCGGCATCTTTTTTTACTGCCCATAAAAGGAGCTCTGTGCATATTTTGTGAGTCATTACGGGAGGGATGGGAGGGGGGGCGGACGGGAGGGAGGGAGTGGGGGCACTTCAGCGGGGGGGGAACAGAGCCCTCCCTTCTTTACACTCTTTAGGCCCCGGGCCGCTTGTCGTCGTCAAAGCCTCCTCCTCACTCGGGTGACAGCGGCCCTCCGAGTGGACCTAAGACAAACTAAAGACGCATAACATCTTCGACTCATAACATTTCTCTTTTAGCAGCAGCGCTCTGTCCTCCGTGTCACGTCTCTCAGAGTTACGGCTCTGAGGGCAGCGGGGCCACAGCCTATTGGACGGACTCCAGGGGCCATGTGAGATGATTCGGTCCCCCTGATTGGTTCACGATCGAGGTCTGGGATAATGACACATCGGGTCCGATGGTATGTCGAGGTCGTGGTCATGTGTCTGGGCGCTACCGGTTGAGGGATGATACCGGGGAATTCTCGGATCCAACAGTTTGACGATTGCAGTAGCTGAACTTCTGGGAGGACGCTGAGAAGTTAGCCAGGAAGCGCAAGGGGCAGAGCGACGCAATGTTTCCTGTTTGGTTACGGAGATATTCTTCCAAACATAAACTAACTGATTTGTGAGAGTAACTGATCAGTTAGTCTTGCAAATATCAACTAGAATCACACATAATTGTACTGAACTAAGTATTAGTTATTCAACAAGAACTTGAATTCATTTAAATTAATTAATAAGGTGTGTATGCCAACGTCTGTATAACGATACATCAAAAGGAATTGCGGGCAGTTCAAATGAATGTGCAAACCTCTTTGCAGTTATTTGCATTACTAAAAAATGTTCCCGGGATGATATGATGGGAAAACAATGCAAATCACTTATCATCTGGAAATCCGCGGCCACTTACAAAATTATATTCGGGAGAGAAATAGCACCTGACCATTGTAACCATTATCAGCTGACAAAATAATAATCAGTACTGGTGAAACATTGATGTCAGCCTCGGCCTCGATACATTTCTACTTCCTCCAGCAGCAGGCCGGCACTGGCCGGTCTCAGGCGGCCACATCTGCATGAGTCTTATTGAGGGGAACAATGAAGGCTCTTAGCTGAGAGCATAATAGCTATTTGTCACTGTACACTGATCAAATTCATACCGGCCGCTCTATGGCTCTGGAAGCATACATTAAACCCATTATGCGCCAACAGATGGATTATGGCCAGGATGAGCAGTTAGCGCTCGCTGTTGCTGCAGGAGAGGTGAGGTTTTGAAAAAATAAATAAAGGGATTTGTGTATATTTGTGTGTGTGTGATTGTATGTGTGTGTGTGTGTGTGTGTGCATGTGTGTGTGCGTGTGTGTGTGTGTGTCTGTGTGTTTACATTTGTGTATGTGCGCGCCCGTTTGTTCCCGCATGTGTGTGTTTCTGCATGTGTGTCTATGTGTGTGTGCTTGTGCGATTGTGTATGCGTACGTATCTATGTGTGTGCATAGCAAACGTGTGTGTGTGTGTGTCTATCTGTGTATGTGTGTGTGTGTGTGTGTGTGTGTGTGTGTGTGTGTGTGTGTGTGTGTGTGTGTGTGTGTGTGTGTGTGTGTGTGTGTGCGTGTGTGTGCGTGTGCGTGCGTGTGCGTGCGTGCGTGCGTGCGTGCGTGCGTGCGTGCGTGCGTGCGTGCGTGCGTGCGTGCGTGCGTGTGTTGCATCCAGAAGACCACCACTCTCTCGTTATACTGGTCAGGAACGCCAGAAGAGAGAAGCGCGATCGACAAACAAAAAGGCACTCCACCTCAGGAGCAGGCAGCCTATTAAACCAAACTGTTACCAGTGTAACAATACACCCCATTAAACCAGGCTGAGACACAGCATCACGGGGACACAGACAGATGCAGGACTTAAAGATTCCAGCGTTTGGGGACCGGTTCCCACCGGGTCTTTCATGCTAAGAATGTAAAGTATTGGTTAATGGCACTGTAAGACGAGCATATGTTATGCAGATGTAGGGCGCACACTTTTATGGCTCGCTGTCTGAAGCTACCGCTGCACTTTGAATAGAGTGGCGGGGCGAAGCTACGGTCGCTCTTTTTCTATTGGTTTATTAAACGGTTAGGAGGAAGATGTAAATCTCATCATATCTTTCCATTTTACTGGAAAATAAAATCCCCCCAAGCGATCGGGCGATAGTACTACGAGCTACGCACGCTAGTACTGACGTGTGTACAGATAGCATAATGCAAAAGAGTATCTAAACTAAATTATCACGCAAACATGGAAATAACGATCTTTCAGACTCGGAAGGGGTCAGTAACGGCGGCGGCATGATAATACACACCCTCAAACATCTTATGATCACAACCGGCACTGTGTGAATATCATTTTCATAACACAGACTTAACCCGGTAATCTGCTGTGATGAACACGCTGACCTGTGCCCACATAAAACATGTAATCAAAGAACGGAAGAGTCTTAGCGGAGAACGTGACGCAGAGGCCATGAGTAGATTTAGGTCTCTGAGTCTCTGCTTTCTGCACCAGCTGGAGTCCATTCCTGCGTGCTGATTGGATAGGTAGGTGTGGAAGGCTTATTGCTCCTCTCCGCAATTTATAGTTTTCCACAGATTCAGCAGAAAAACTTTTATGGTGCTTTTTTTGTATTTTTTTCTTCTTCTTCTTCTTTTTCTCTCCTTTGCCCCACCGATCCAAACGATGTGTGTGTGCCGCACAGCCAGACACACATGGCATCAGTTTGGCTTGACGAGGTGGATTTCTCTCTCTTTTCTTTCCTGCGGTTCTTATTAATTATACAGATATTGTTCTGGCGTAAGGCAAAAGGGCACTGCTCAATAGCTCTAGAAGGTCACCTTGAGTCAAGCCTCTCCAAGTTTAATTTCCCCATTTGACTTTAATAATCCCTCTGTGTTCCAAGTGGTGCTCTGGTGTCCTGCATCACACCCACACTCACACATACGCAAACATACATGCATGCACGCAAACACACACATACACTCACAGACACACACACGCATACACACACACACTAACACAAACGCACACAAACACACACACGCACACACACACACACACACACACACACACACACACACACACACACACACACACACACACACACACACACACACACACACACACACACACACTAACACATATGCACGCAAACACACACATGCATGCAAGCACACACACACACACACACACACACACACTCGCGCACAAACACAAACACACTAACACACAGACACACACACACGCACACACATGAATGCACACAAACACATGCACAGATGCGAAGGCACATACTAATTCTCTCTCTGCCTCTCTCACACAAGACACAATCTCTCTCTCTTTTACGGTCTCACACACCCCCATGCAGCCTCATGCAGCCTCATGCAGTCTAATGGCACTCCCATGCACCCCCCATGCAGTGCCTGAGCAGCCCCCATGCATCCCCATGCAGCCCCCTCTTCAGCCTCATGCACCCCAATGCAGCCCCCTTTCAACACGGTGCAGGACGCCCGCTCCCGCCTCCCTTGCATGCGAGCGTTGCAGGCCAACACAGTAAATTACACAGTGGGTTGCTGCACGCCCAGGGCGAGCCAGCGCCAACCACCAGCCCGTCCCTCCCACTCACATCAGGCAGCAAACTCAACTTATATGACCCGTGTCCAAGTCCGGGACCACGCCCTTACCCCCCCCAGACCCCACACTGCTCCGATCCCACACCTCATAGTAGTCATCAGGGCCAAGGCCCCTCCCTTCACCCCTCCCTCCTCCTCCCCCCTTGTGTTTTCATTCATGAACACTCCTCCCCTCTTGCGTAGCGTTTCAGGCCTACAGCTGGTTCATCTTAGGGAGCGGAGAGCATCCAGGCCAGCCTCCTAGCCACCAGACGGTCGCTGAGAGCCAGAGATCGACCTCAGCCAATACCTCATCCATTGCCTTCTGGCAGACGTTAGATATACAGCCCCCCTCAGTCATACTCGGAGTTGTAATACATCCCTCCCTCCCAAGTCCTTCAACGCAGCCTTTGGGTTAAGAGAGCCCTCGTAAGATACTGTTTGTTGATCTCTCTCTCGCGTGGATATAGTTTTATAACTGTCTGCTGAAAACCAGCTGATGTTTGAGATGCTTTTTATTGTCTTTGGTGTCTGGGAATACCACCCACAAAGCTGCCGACTTCCCCGAAGTCAGGAACTGTGGTTTACGTTAGGATCTGTTTGTTTCATTTTTGAATGTTTTTTAAAAGTACATTTTATGAAACAAATCTTTTTAACACACTCAACCTGGTTCTAAAAAACAAAAAATATATCTACTTAATAAGTGGGCAAGGTCTTTTACTTTGTCCAGGTAAAATAGAAAATAAACAAAACGTGACTTCATTGTTATTTAGTTATGAATACAGCTTTTATGCTAATAATTTGCTGCAACAAAATATTTAAGCAAAGACTGTTAACCTTATTGGCCAAGTCCTCCCAACTCTCTCTTGATAAAAACGGGAAAAGAAAACATAAAAAAGACCAGAAAGGGCCTCACCAATAATAAAGCCTCAAACCAAGTCAGCTGACCCTGAAAGACAAATAAATAACGCGGTATCTATCGGAAGTGGAGTCCTGAGCCGGCAGAGCCCAGAGAGCAGAGTACACGACAGCGGACAGAGAGGGCTCTGTGTCACAACACCACAATGTGTGCTAGTCTAGTATCTGGCTGAGGGGGTGGGGGGGGGCTGAGAACTAGGCTTGTAGCCATCCTTCTTTATCTGCTGGGCTGATAGGACCATGGAAACACTGAGTCCAACAGGAAGGACCTGCGTGGATGCTTCTCAGGACCCCCAGTCTCTTGGTTTCTCATCCCACCCGAGTCAACAGCCTGCTGGACGGGGTTCTGACGGGCCTGTCTGCGTCTGGGCCGTCGCCAGACTTTAACCGGCGCTGGTATGAACCAGGTCAGGGAGACGGTAAAGGGGCTTCACAAATGCCGCGGGACACGCAAGATGGACTTACATCAACATTTACATTTAGCAGACGCTTTAATCCAAAGCGACTTACAATAAGTACATCTGTAAGAATTACAATTGCAATTAGGGCATTTAGCAGACGCTTTTATCCAAAGCGACTTACATCGGTGAATACACACATTGACACACCGACGGCAGAGTCAACCATGCAAGGCGACAGCCAGCTCGTCAGGAGCAGTTAGGGTTAAGTGTCTTGGCTCCGGGACACATCAACATTCAGCTAGGAGGAGCTGGGGAACTGGGGATCAAGCAACCTTTCGGTTCCAAGACAACTGCTCTACCTCCTGAGCTAAGCCGACCCAAAAAAGGTGAAACAAGCAATAACAATGGCTAGGTTAACCCATTCCCCGTATACAACAAAGAGAGCTAGGATAAGACGCTACACAATGCTGCAATACGATAAAACACTGAATTGCCAACAGAGCATTTTCCCCCCACCCGACAAGTAGTGTCTGATGAAGCAAACTGCAGCAGAGTTGTGCAGCAGACAGGATCCGATCCACACATGAAACTGTTTCCATGTGACCGGACAGAGAGGCAGCTCTGCGTGAGTGGCAGACAGGCGGATATCTGTCATTGGACAGCAACACAGACACGTTTTAGTTTTATTTCATGGAATACGCTTTTCATTCTGCCCTTGTTTCGTAATGATTTAGTTCCATTGCTCTCTCTACGTATAATTTTCATGTTAACGAAATTCATGGACAATAAAGAACAGAGACATTTAGCGAACCACATGGAAAACAAAAAGACCGCCGGGCCCCTGAGCCTCCATGTTGTTCCCACATGAGGCTACTTACACAAACACACACACACACACACGCACACACGCACACACGCACAGCACGCACGCGCACGCACGCACGCACACACACACACACACACACACACACATGGTAGCAGCCGTCTGCACCATGTCGAGTTATAATTAATAACATGTACAACCCCCCCCCCCCTCCCCCCTTCTTCCAACATCCTTCTCTCCTCCCTCCTTCCTCTTCTCTTACTCCCTCCCTTCCTCCCTCCCTTCCCGAACCAAGCTTTTGTAAGGGGTGGAGGGAGGGAGGGAGGGAGGGAGGGAGGGAGGGAGGGAGGGAGGGAGGGAGGGAGGGAGGGAGAGAGGGAGGGAGGGAGGGAGGGAAGAGGGAGCACCTCTGCTCCACCCACCTGTTCGGTGGGTGATCCTCTCACGTGAGACTGAGACCCCCCCCTCCAGCACCACCAAATCCCCACCTCCAACACCATCATCAGATATTATCAACATATGTTGCACAAAATCCAGCCCAAAATAATAGACCCTACACACTGAGAACGGCAGACTGTATTCTGTATTCACTTAGTAAAGACCAGAAACCAAAATATAAAATGTATAATTGCGCTCCATGGTGTGTACACGTGCATGTGTGTGTGTTTGTGTGTGTGTGTTTGTGTGTGAGTGTACGTGTGTGTGCACACGTGCGTGCGCATGTACGCACCGCACCGCGATGGTCACGATTACCCTGGTTTAGATGCTGTTTTCTGTCTCTTGTTGTCTTTCTAAGTTGTTAAAGATGTGTCCTATCTGCAACGGCACCGGTAATTTCCAATCACTTAAATGGCTTTGTTTGATCAAGCCTAATTAAAGTCTTTGGCAATTACCAAAGTGAAAATGGCCACATCTAAGTGCATCCATTCCCTTGATTAGGGAGAGATGATGAGAAGAAGATAAGGTGGGGCCGATAGTACCTATAGAGACCAAATGGCACCAGATATTGGCTGTCAGGCGGACCATGCCCTCGCAGTACGGCCACTGGCTCCACTACAGTCCCCCCCCCCCCCAAATAAAAAGCCAAGAATAAGCACACGATGTAATTGAAGTAATAAACGAGGAGCGCGGACTGGGTCGCGCGGTGGCGGCGGCGTCGGGCTCCGCTGGGTATCGTGTAAAGCTCACCCCTCCGCCCCCGCGGGTGTCAAGTGCGTCTCGTACGGTTTGACCGGCACACGGATACGCCGGCAGCGCTCCTCTGGTTACGATTCACAAGAGATCCCGCCGGCTCGGAAACCAGCTCCATTACTGAGGCCGGAACAAAGGCTGGGGGTGAGGTGGGGTGGGGGAGGACAGTGGGGAGGTGAGGCAGGGGGGGGGGAGGGCAGCCTTACCTGCTTGCTGTAAATCTAGACCGGGCACCAGATTTTCAGAGCTCCTCCACCAGCGCCTCCCAACAACGGGCGTCTTATGTAAGACAGAGCCGACCTCCTGAACTCATCACAGAGGGGCATCAGCGCCACTGGGTGCTGTCGGCCGCGGTCAACATGTTGTGTTTCTCCTCCCGTGTTAGCTTGTAGGTGTGTGAGCTGTGCGTTTGGGGGAGGCAGACTGGGCTGTTGTATTCTCTCCCCCAGCCGTGGAGTCCCTTGTTGGGGGTAGCTGTGGGCGTTTGTCTGGGCTACCACTCTCCGACTATCTGCGCTAACACAGCAGACATCTGTTAGCCCTTATGGGTCCCCGAGGAAGGGAAAAGTGGGCGCAGGGCTGTTGTGGTAGTGACTGCTCCCACCGCAGATGTCATAAAAGAGTCCCGTGACTATTCATTCAAACGGTGACATGTTTCCACGCTGGCCCCTACCTTTTTAACAAATAATTAGCTAAAATTGACCTGTTTCTACCTCTGCCCCTCAATGCCTCCCTCTCTCTTTTCATGCTCTAATATGAATAATGAGGGTGCACGGTTACCAGCGGGTCACACAGAGTTCCCTATCTGCCATGTTATTTATTCAGTGGAATGAGAAATTGATCACATTATGGCGTTAAGAGCCACCTGATTCGTTATAATCAGCCGGTATTGGCAGACCGGGCCCAGAGGCATGGCCGCTGCATTAGATATGCTCAGG
>OLKM01001671.1:56142-86142 GCA_900291075.1 Melanogrammus aeglefinus
GGTTTTGTTTTGACACTGAAACCTTCGAAGAATCTTTGCAAAACAAATCGGATGGCACTTTTTGCACTCCAATGAAATTTGAAGAAAAAAAACTTTTGGGAACTTTGCACTTTGGAAAAAGTGCATTTGAGTGCAAAAAGTGCAATCCCATTTGTTTTGGTAAGATTCTTTATAACAGAAGAAACAGCTAAAAAAAAAAATGGGTATGGTTGTAAGGTTGGGGTAGATGGACTACCACAGCTTCTATTAACCAGTCAAACCTGCTTACACAAGACTCACCCCCCCTCTCTCCCCAACCCCCACCCCACCCACCCCCACCCCCCACCCCCCGACGTGGAGAATTGCGATGACAAAGTATGCGAGAGGAAATGACCGGTTTTCCATTTTCATTCGCGGCCCCCTGATGACGGCACACGGGGCCTTTGTGGGGCCCGGATTATCAGTGGTGAGCGCCAAACAATGGGAAGTGCGTGTGGAGCTACAGTAACAGAAGGCTGGAATCAGCCGCGTGATGATCGGAGTGACACATGCGTTTGGTCTGTAATGAAAATAAGCCCATTGACGCCGAACCCAGCCCGCCCGGCCCCGCCCCCGCCCACACCCACATCCTGTCTGTTTAGCCTTCATGGAAGCGGCAGACAGATAGCAGGTTTCTCTTGGAGGGGGGGGGGGGGGGATCAGCGAGGCGGGGGCTGAGGTAAGGGGGGGCAGGTTGTCAGATTACATATAGTGCTGATGTGAATGACAGACTCACACACTGCATTGTTTAGCTGGAGGCTATTGAAATAGCATCTCTGGAATTATGGGGAACATTTCGTGTTTTCGTTTAAATATTGGGGATAATGGCATTGGGTTTTTGTGTTGTCTTCATCTTGAAAAATACTTAGAAAAATTTTGCAACTTTTGATTAAAAAAATATATTTTTGTTAAAATATATAAGTGTTAAAATATACTTTTTATGTACACCATCATAACCTACAGTTAAATGCTATATTGAAGCATTTTGCAAATAGTTTAATATTTAAGATCATCTTAATTAATTAAAACTGCAATATTAATATTTGATGGAATTCAAGAAATGTGTTGCTTTATAAGTGTCTATTTAAAGTTCTTTGATAAGGTTAAGTCTTCTAAAGTAAGGTACACACTACACTGTATAATGCCCCAGCATGTTGCACAATGCATGTATTGAGCTTTTTGGGCCTGCTCGCTATCCGTATCAGTCGTCCTGAAGCTAGGCAGAGGGCCGCTGGCCGGTCTGTCTGATAAACAGCGTGGTAATCAGGCCGGGGGTGGAGCCAGGGCCCGGTCCGGCGCTTTGATCCACAGCCCGCGTCTGGGACTCACCCGGCCGCCACTCGGGTTCCTGAGGGCCACACACAAGCGCGCACACACACACAGGCAGATGCACACAAATACACACACACACACACACACACACACACACACACACACACACACACACACACACACACACACACACACACACACACACACACACACACACACACACACACACACACACACACACACACACACACACACACACACACACACAACAACACACACACACACACACACACACACACACACACACACACACACACACACACACACACACACACACACAAACACTCACACATACACACACAGGTACATATACTCATACACATAGATCCACACAAACACACACGCACACATACACACACGTGTATATACATGCACATGTTCTCTCTCTCTCTCTCACACACACACACACACACACACACACACACACACACACACACACACACACACACACACACACACACACACACACACACACACACACACACACACACACACACACACACACACACACACACACACACACACACACAGGCACATGTATTCTCTCGCTCTCTCTTACACACAGACAGACACAAGCACATGTATAAACAGGCACATGCACTCTCTCTCGCTCTCTTTCTCACACACACACACACACACACACACACACACACACACACACACACACACACACACACACACACACACACACACACACACACACACACACACACACACACACACACACACACACACACACACACACACACACACACATTGTGTGTGAAAATCCCTACCGGAAACGTTCCGTGAATAGCCCACGGGGGCAAACAGATGACTTCAGACCCTCTGTTTCCATAAAAAAAAAGTAAAAAAAGAAGAAAGAAAGCAGACATTAGACGACATTAGAGCGTCCTGCTCCTCCCCGTCTGGCCCAAAGCCCCGGGCTCAGCACCGGCCTAGCCCTGGGCAGACACGGCTTCCCATCACCATGTGGTACATGAGCCTGGTGCGGCGGCCAGGGTGTGGTGAGAGCCGCTGGGTGCAGCTGTCGCTCCGCAGGGCCTCTATTCTGGAGCTCTGGAGGTGAACGTTGCACCATGTGATGGAGGAGCCGGGGGCCCAGTCTGGACCAGCACCAGGGGCCTTCTCTGAGACCAGCGTGAGAACCAGGTAGAACCAGGTAGAACCAGGTAGAACCAGTTGGAATTAGGAATAACCATTTGGAACTTGGTAGAACCAGGTACAACCAGGAAGAACCAGGAAGAACCAGGAAAAAACTGCTAGAACCAGGAAAACCCAAGTAGAGCTAGGAAGAACCAGGAAGTACCAGGTAGAATCAGTTAGAACCAGGTAGAACCAGGTAGAATCAGTTAGAACCAGGAAGAACCAGGTAGAACCAGGAAAAAACTGCTAGAACCAGGAAAACCCAAGTAGAGCTTGGAAGAACCAGGAAGTACCAGGTAGAATCAGTTAGAACCAGGTTGAACCAGGTAGAATCAGTTAAAATCAGGTAGAACCAGGTAGAATCAGGAAGAACCAGGACGCACCAGGTAGAATCAGGTAGTACCAGGTAGAGCTGAATAGAACCAAGAAGAACCAGGAAGAACCAGTAAGAACCAGGTAGAATCAGTTAGAACCAGGAAGAACCAGGTTGAACCAGAAACAACCAGGTAGAACCAGTTACAACCAGGTAGAACCAGGAAGAACCAGGACACA
The DNA here is from genome assembly GCA_900291075.1 of Melanogrammus aeglefinus. Taxonomy (NCBI): domain Eukaryota; kingdom Metazoa; phylum Chordata; class Actinopteri; order Gadiformes; family Gadidae; genus Melanogrammus; species Melanogrammus aeglefinus. Next base: position 59,191 of record OLKM01001671.1, read on the forward strand.
CCAGGTAGAATCAGGTAGTACCAGGTAGAGCTGAATAGAACCAAGAAGAACCAGGAAGAACCAGTAAGAACCAGGTGGAACCAGTTAGAACCAGGAAGAGCCAAGTGGAACCAGGAAGAACCAGGAAGAAAAATGTAACTCTGTGGTGATTCATGATGTATCAGTTCTGTTATATCAGTGTGATCATGCAAGGGCTCAGCTTCTAATCCAATATCCCGACTCATCCGTCTGTCATTCAGCAAGACTGGTCACCGGAAATGTCCGCTAGTGTTCCTTAGTCGGTTCCCCTGGACAATGTGTGTGTGTGGAAATAAACAGCACACATTTAAAGAGCACCTTGCCGCTCACGTAGATATGAGACAGCACCCTAATGATCCCTTTACCAGCGTGTCAGCGAGACCTCCTTGCCCTCTTGTTTCTCCCTTATTTTGACAGTGAACCAGTGACTCAGCCAGTGAGTAAACCAGTGAGTGTGTGTGTGTGCGCGGCCCTCCTGCTGCTGTCTGACATGTAGGATGGTGGAACACAGCATGCTCCCCCTCCCCCCTCCCCTCCTCCCCCCCATACTCCCACCTTGCCTCCCTTGGCCTCCGTCGTCGCCGGTGACAGTAATGTTACACAGTCGGGGTACGCGCGGGGGGGGGGGGGGGGGGTGGTAGGGTCCCGGAGGACAGCCATTAAAGTTCAGGTGAGGTTAATTACAGAGAATTGTGAAGCATGCTGCTGCGCACCGGGGGCCGGTGGGAGGACTTTGACGCCTCGCTACCACGACGACAACGACACCGCGGGTAGCGCGCGATGCGGCCCCCTGCGTGAGTCCCAGCCGGCGGGCTCGGGGGCACGACACCTCCCAGTGCCAATCACGCGCCGAAGCAGCCCCAAATTAAACCCCCGCCGCACGGCTCGAGTGGCGCGCTCGCAGCTTGTTATTACACTCAGCTTGCGGCGGACGCAAACGTGCAATTCTCCGCGCGAGAGTCACACCGAAACGGGACCTGCGCAGCGTAAAGATAAACTACTACATTTAGGGAATTATTCCAGCATTTACAGAGGGTTGTAATTTCGATCATAAGGTTTTATTTAAGGTTTATTATAACTGTTAGACGAGCCCAGAGTGCGTATTAGAACAGCTAAACAGCAGCCAGCCGCGGAGAGGGTAAAAGGAGGCAGGACGCAGGGTTTGAGTAAGGATGAGATTATATTGGATTAAAGGGGATTTTTGCAATGCAAATGAATGCACCTCCAATCAATAGGGGCTGCTCTACTCAATATACAAACTAATTAAGAGGTAATACAATCAAACCCGAATAAAATAGATTGCACGGCCTCCTCAGAAAGAAATTCAATCAAACCTTTTTATGTGAAAAGATAAAATCTAAAGTGATCTTTGTACGAATAATGACCTCGGCTTTGTGTCCATTTAATAAGGAAAACTTGTCTTAGGAGGTTTCGTTCAATGTGCATATTCTAATCAATATGAATTACATAGGGTTTTATCTAAGTTATCTGCTGCAGTCTGCTAAGCTAATTAATGTTTTATCGAGTGTTTTAACTCAATTATTTTACAAAGTCAAAGTAAGGTTCAACACAATCTTCTCCGGGCAGCCAGAACATTCTATGGGCCCTGGAAGAAAGTTAGTTTCTTTAACGAATAAGTAAAATCATGAAAACAAAGAAGGAATCGTGATGAATTCGTAAAAAGAAACAACTTTATAATATTCAATGCGAAAAAACTAAAAGACTAATAATAAAGACTATGTGCCCAACACATTACAAAAACAAATAAACAACTGCCTTTTCTAACTGCCCTTTATTCGCTTGCACCATCCCCCCGACGCTGTTCCATTTCGCAGTGCATCTGTCGGGTGTCACTGCTAAAGTTCGGACCACCCCCCCCCCCACACACACACACACACACACACACACACACACACACACACACACCACACACACACACACACACACACACACACACACACACACACCACACACACACACACACACACACACACACACACACACACACACACACACACACACACTTCTCTCCTGCTTCATTCCAGCTGATTGCTCATTTTCTAATGCTAATGGTGTCAGGGCAGGGGCTCGGGTTTCAGCCCCGTCAGCTGGCCGCTGGGCTACGGGACGGATCTAATGCGCTCTGACAGGAGGGAACTGATCTCATTGAAAAGGGATTTGATATGTGGCATGAATGTGGTGACCCTCAATGGACATATTAATGACCGTTATCATTCAGCGACTCGCCGCCATTCATAAAGACGCCTCTCCTGCCCCGTGTCAAAACAACCCAGAGCCATGACTTATGGATGAGCCCGGTGTGCTGTCCAGCCCCCGTTTTCTGATAACGTCCGTGTGACTCCTGTGCGTCACGGCAGCAGGGGTGGGTGGGTGGGTGGGCGGGGGTCGTCGGGGTGAGGTGGAGGATGTTGGCTTGACGGAGCAGGCTGCAGCAAACCCAGCACTGTAAACAACAAACAGCAGCCGCTCGGAGGTGACGTAGGCCTTGTTTACAGGTCAGCATACGCTATGCCAAACGGAGGAGCACGGAGCGAGGAGAGGCTCCAGGCCTGGGCGGGGCAGGGGGACGGAGGTGCCCCAGACTCTGTCGTGACAGAGGATGGTGTTGGGACTAACAGGCTTTAGGAGGGTGCTTGTTCTCCGTGCTTTTAGAGAATCATTGCAATTGTTTACCGACCTTACTCTGGACTGATTTGTTTTCACTGTTTTCCCACAACAGTCATCTGATTGTTATTGTACCTACAGATATGATTTGAGATCACTGCTTTTTAAAAACATGTAAAGGGATGATCTTCGCAAAAACTATACATATATATACAGCATTGCAAATATACAAAAAAAAAATATATATATACAAAAAGGCCTGAATCGACGGTTAAACATTGTCGTCCTTAGGGTTATTTATTACTAAATTCATGCAAAATGTTATGCAAATCTTAACAGCTTGAATCTCAACACGGGGTGAGGACAGTGTGAAGTAAGGACAGACGTACAGCAAGCGTGGGGATACTTTTGGGCAGGCCGTACTTACGAAAGCAGAGTCCGACATGCAAAGCTACCATTAAACCTCTCAGACCGGACATTCATCAGTGTGTGGTTTCGCCCCAAAATTCCAAACAAATCTAGCCTGGACTATAGAGAGGAGAACCAGCCAGAGAAAGTCATATTCCGGCGCGGTTACATCCGCTACAGAGAGAAGACTGATTCCAATGCTACAAATGAAACGCTCCAAACACATGTGGCCTAACAGCGGGAACCAGATCTCTCCTACCCTATGCCTCAGATGTGAGCAATCAGGCAATGCCGCCACTTCTGACCTGTCAAAATCAGCATAATGTACGATTCATAACGTTCTTCTTTTTAGATTTTCGTCCATAAACTGGGTATGGGCATAAAGAGAATGAGCTCTAAAGTAAACGGTTGGAATTGCAGTTGCAATCAAAAATGTGGAAATCCCAGACTCTTATGTTGTCAACATCGCCAGGGTGCACGCAATGTTGTACTTGTGTTCAACCACACTTGCCGTATCCGTTCCAAGACATTAATCTACAAAAAGCTGTGTTTGACATGGTTCATAATTACCGAGAGGGACGGCGACGACGGCATCTTTCTCCAGGGCTCCCGCGCTCGCGGAGTTGGAGGTGCAGATCTAAGCGCTAAGTCAGCTCAGTAGGTGTCGAAGAGAAATCCTCTCCTAGTCGCACAGGAAGTGACATCCTTGAACACGCCGAGGTGTTATTAGTAGCATGTTAACGACTCCAGATGAATGTCTGATACTTAGCATGTGTCACCGTTCAGAATAGTGGCATGCTTACCGCTCCCTAATAGCGCTCTGTTATTTTCTATTGGAGACGAATGGAAACCTTCCTTGGCTAGCGAGGAATTAGTATCGCATGATTTTGTGTTTATATCATATTTTTATTCAATTGTGTAGACATTAGTGTATTTGTTATTAAGTTTTGCTTGATATTAATAATGGCTTATGTTAAAATAATAAAGTAAATAATGAACATACTAAATATAGTTGTGACTTCTAATGAATAGTCGAACCCGAGGAGGTACAACTACAACGATCAGATAATCTAAAACTATATGAAAGAAAGTCCAAATCTAAAATAACCTTTAGCTGAAGGAACTCCGCACTGCAATGCAACAATGCATATAGGCAGAATGAAACGGTTGGCAACACGGCCAACAAGAACATACATTAAGGGGACAAGCCTCCACTGTATTCACTCAGCGCTGCTGCTCTGTCCGGGGCGGGGGGGGGGGGGGGGGGGCACAGAGCCGGACCTCTTTCCCCCAGCTTCCTCCGCGAGGGACGGCACAGACTGGAAAATCGACCCCACATTAGCGTCATTGTGAGAAGGGGGGTGTGGGGGGAGGGTGTGTGTGTGTGTGTGTGTGTGTGTGTGTGTGTGTGTGTGTGTGTGTGTGTGTGTGTGTGTGTGTGTGTGTGTGTGTGTGTGTGTGTGTGTGTGTGTTGTGTGTGTGTGTGTGTGTGGAGGGGGGGGGGGGGGGGGCACTTGGCTTTCACAGCCCGCAGATCAAAACAAGCGGCCATGTTTTCCCCGGGAACAACAAATGTCCCAGCAGCTGGGCCAGCGCTGCGAACACAGATATAATGCTGACAGGAAGCCCAGGAGGCTGAGCGCCGGTTATGGAGAGAGCCGCGGCGGAGGGGAAGCCTTCCAAACACCGCTCCTCTTGTTTAGCCGTCTGAGGTATATATTAACTCCCCCCGGCGGACAGAGCACCCTCCTGGCCCGCGACGCTGGCCGCTCGCTGAGGTGGGGGGGCTAGGTGGTGGTGGTGGGGGGACGGGACGGGACGGGGGGGAGTGAGGTCAGAGCGCCACCACAATAAGAGACAACAAAAAACAACAACCGTCCAAACCACTCGGTGCCTAAGCGAATAGGGGTGTGTGTGTTGGAGGGGTGGGGGGGGGGGTTTAGTAGTGGCTAAGCGCTGCATTCTTCGTCTTTTAAAGTCTCTTATTTGGGGGAGGCTTTTATGTTTGGTGGGGTTTTACAGTGCTGGTATCACTGGTGGAAGGCAGGGTTATATGGGGCCCTTTGCTGGAGAGGCGCGGGCCCCGTCGGTGTACAGGGCAGGGATGATCCATCCAGAGTACATACCTCTGCTTTATAGGGGGACTAATTACAGGCCTTTCTCTGAGAGCCATAAAGAGCAACTTCATTAACCGGCGTTTAGCGTTACGCCGCGACGCATTCCCTCTCTCCGACGACAGAAAACAACACAAAAACACTCAAATCATTTTTCCTCAGGGATGAAAAAACATTTTCCTCGGAAGGGGTGGGCTCTAGACCGGGCACCCTTCCCTCCTCTCCCCCCGTCGGGAGAGCTCCCCTCACGGTGGTATTGTGACGATGGAAGAGAAGTCTTTTAAACTATCCCTGCTCCAGAACCCCTCACCCTGCCCCCCCCTCCTCACACACACACACACACACACACACACATACACACACCACACACACACACACCACACACACACACACACACACACACACACACACACACACACACACACACACACACACACACACACACACACACACACACACACACATACACACACACACACACACACACACACACACACACACTGCATCCTCTCGCACAATCAACTGACGTATGAAAAAATGCAACAAAAAAAAAAAAGAGGTTCCTTTCACTGCATCTGCCCTATTTGCGCGGGGGGCCTTTCTTCACCTGACTCGCTGAGGAGATTCCCTTTATCTCAGAGGTCATTTCATTCAACTTGGCGACAATCCGAAGTGAATATAACTGTCCACATGTCTCCCTGGCAGAATTCATGCTTGAGTCACCCTGCATAAAGACAGCCCCCCCCCCCCCACCCCCCCCCCCCCAGCCCCGCTGAAGGGACTCCAGCGACGTCCGGCTCTATAGAGGAGGCTCCCTTGTATCATACAGCCCCCCGGTACAACAGAGCATTTCCATTTAATGACACCCCACATATTAACCCTGGACGGCATCCAATTACTGGGAATAAGTGGATTATCTGTTCCAGCATCCCGCTTGAAACGGTTGTTATGTAACCGGGGGGGAAGGGTGGAGAACGAAAGGGGAGCCCCCCCCCCCTCTCCTGTTTTTTTTCTTTTTCATTAATCCAGCGTTCGTTAGAGACGAAGCCACTGGGTAATCTTTAATCCATTAACTCTGAATACAGGTGATCACCGCTCCCCTCCGACCCGGGGCCAGTCCGGACCACCAGGGAGAGACGCCTCGGTGGGGGGCGTGGTGAATCGGGTGCAGGATCGCACCGACACAACAGATTTGATAAGCTGTCCCTCCTTCAGACCCCCCCGCCCCCCCCATCTCCCCCTAAACACCCGCCGTCCAAACAAACCGCTGGAAAGCTGAAACAGTGCTCCATTCATATTTAATCAGAGCTCTGCTTACATCTCTCTCCCTCGCTCTCCCTATCTCTCTCTCTCTCTCTCTCTCTCTCTCTCTCTCTCTCTCTCTCTCTCTCTCTCTCTCTCTCTCTCTCTCTCTCCTCTCTCTCTCCTCCCTCGCTCTCCTCTATCTCTCTCTCTCTCTCTCTCTCTCTCCTCTCTCTCTCTCTCTCTCTCTCTCTTCTCTCTCTCTCTCTCTCTCTCTCTCTCTCTCTCTTCTCTCTCTCTCTCTCTCTCGCTGTCTCTCTCTATCTCCGTTGTTTCTCTCTCTCTCTCTCCTCTCTCTCTCCCTTCTCTCTCTCTCTCTCTCTCTCTCTCTCTCTCTCTCTCTCTCTCTCTCTCTCTCTCTCTCTCTCTCTCTCTCTCTCTCTCTCTCTCTCTTCTCTCTCTCTCTCTCTCTCTCTCTCTCTCTCTCTCTCTCTCTCTCTCTCTCTCTCTCTCTCTCTCTCTCTCTCTCTCTCTCTCTCTCTCTCTCTCTCTCTTATTCTTTCTCTCCCTAGCTCTCTTTCTCTCCCTAACTCCCTCTCTCCCTATCTCTCTCCCCCTCTCCCTCACTGTCCCTATCCCTATCTCTCTTTCTATCTTGCTCTTTCTCTCCCTATCTCTCTCTCTCTCGGTCTCCCCCTCTCTCTCCCTCTCTCTCCCTCTCTCCCTGTCTCTCTCCCTCTCCCTATCTCTCTATTTTTTTCTCTCTCTCTCTCCATCACTCCATGGAAGAGCAGCAGCAGAGCAGCATTGAGAGAAGTGGGAACAAGCAAACACCATCCCAACCACGGAGCCGCTGGAGTCATGGTAACTGCCAAAAAACAGCAGTTGGCCTGGTTGTGGGGCAACTGGCCCTCTCAGTTGTTTTGCATGTAAATAACACCAGGTGGTAAATATTAATTATCTGTGTTGCTGGCCAGTGTGCTAGCTGTCACACAACCCAAAACTACTCTGAGTGTGTGTAACGCCTCCGCAGTCCGCCGGTACTGCCCGGGCGAATGTTAGCATGTGTGTGTCTATGTGTAGCAGGCTCCGTGTTAGCTGTGTGTTTGTGTGTGTGTGTGTGTGTGTGTGTGTGTGTGTGTGTGTGTGTGTGTGTGTGTGTGTGTGTGTGTGTGTGTGTGTGTGTGTGTGTGTGTTTGCGTGTGTGCCTGTGTGTTTGTTGCTGGGTCGGGTTACTATGGGCTGTTAAAGTCTGTTCCCATGAGTCATTGTGAGGCATACGGCGTGTCAGGTGAATATCTTTGTGTTCCCTACGTCGACACCTGGCGATGATGTCCTTATGCCGAGAATGCTTGCGTGTAAACGACCTGTCTCTGGGACTTAAAATGTGGTTTGAGAAGACACTCATACTAACGCTACTGCTGCTGTGACTCAGGCTGCCACCAAGACTAACTATTGACATTAAATGTTCAACATTTGTCATTTATCTACCGATTGCGCTCTAATCTGGCATAGATAGACCTCTGACAAAAATAGCCAAACAAACTATTTTAACTGAAGATTTAACTCATTAGTTTGGCCTACGATTGTGTTAGAAAGATGTCTGCTGATCCCCACATAGATGACATCTCCCATTGTCCTTGGTTCTTGTTTGTTTGGAGGAAGTATGCGTTTGATTAACCCATTGTATTGTGCCTAAAATTCCCTCATATCATCACCATGACTATCAGATACAAAGGTCATGTCCTTTGTATCTGAGCCTGCAATAATTAGATGTCCTGATCAGGAATTATGAACTACGATTCATTGAATGTGTACTTTAGCTATTTTCGAGCTGATAGCAGTAGATTATTGGAGAACATGCATCAACCTGCAGTGTATCCTCGTTCATGACATCTCTAAGCCTCCACGGGTCTTGATGGGTGCCTGCTGACATACTAGCGTTGAACTCGATCAAAAGACCACAAAACCTGGCACTTTAAAAGCATCAACGCAGCAGTCTTTCTTTCTCCATTTTCCCGGTGAATTATTTCGGAAGGAAAATAGCTTCATAAATATGCACAAGGGCCATTGACAAGCGTCTGTGTCAATGTCTGACAAGCCACGAGGCAGCAGCCTGTAATTGGAATGACTGGCCTAATCCTAGATCAAGACAGACTCATTGACAAGCTAAGCGTGCGGTGGTCCCCTCAGTGGCCTATTAGCAGAGCTGGCCTCCTCACCGGACGCCCTCACCACAGCCCCTCTCCAAGGACACTCAGCCGGCCAACTCACAAATGTCATGTGACTTGTAGGCCACGGTTGCATACAAAAAGGTTAACCGTTTGCAAGCATCTTTTTGTTTGGTTTCCGTTTATTCGACTGCTTCTTTAACCTGGGATGGACGGCACCGTAGAAGCTGAGGGGATCGACTGGTTTGCTATATGAACCCACAGCGGACGATTTTTATATAATTCAGAATTCAGTGCAGTGCAACATTTCAATTAGACAACATGGGGGACGGGGGGGGACGGGAGTTATCTGATTGGAACGCAGCCTCTGCATTCACCTCAGAATCAAAACCAAAAAGTGCTCAGTTCATGGGTGTATGAACGTGTGTAGAATGAGACTGTCAACTGAAAACTAATCTAACTTGTTCCCCACGGAGCCTGGCCATTTCAACCGGTTGGTCGAAGCAACAACAAACCCACAGTTCGATCCTGAATTCACCTCCATGCTCATGACCAGGACGTTTGGCATTCAAGAATCCTAACTGCACGCCTCTTAAGTTTGGAAGCATGCGCAGACACCGATTCAAAGCTTCTGGATTTGTTGCACTGAACACTACAGAACACTACCGAGCCAGGGGCCGTTTGTATGCTCTTAATTGTGTTGGACAAAAACATATCGCTTCCATACATTTATGAGAGCAAACTGGTTAGAAATACAAAGGATGTCAATTGTTTGCCAACCACAACATTTCTGATTGAGGATTGAACCAAAATCATTGCTGAGATCCTACTCATGCTCAAAGAAAATCTTCAATACATATTCATAACACATATTGAAGTGTGAAGCAACTTCAGAGGGATCTATCCACTAGCTGGGACTTAACCACCTGTTCCAAAAGATGGTGTCCATGCTGGGACAGTGTTACAAGGCCTTTAGCACAACACCCTGCCCCTCCAGAGCCAAACACTTGCCACCTTGAGAGCATGCAACCCAGCAGCCAACGCAGATAGGGCTGGAGGGATCTGGAAGTGATCTGAGGGATGAAACGCCTGCAGGGTGGGAGTCTACTCAGCTCTGGGAAACGATGCAGAACTGATTTAGGACCTTTCGGAATTGATTTCTTTGCTTCGTCAATATGATTTTTGGCCATTTGCACAAAACAAATCAGTATTGGAACTTGGCATACGATTAATCTGGTGTGGATCAATGGGAGTGTTTTGATATCTTCTAACTTAGTTTGCCCTCTCTCTCTTTTTTTGTTGTTTATTTACGTCTTCAATGTAGAATGCACTAAGTAAGTAGGTCGGGACAAAAGCATCAGCAAAATAAATGTCATGTAGTGTACTTAAATGTAATTATCGATCGATTACACCGAAAGTAAAAAGTACACGCCATGCTTTTGAGGAACTGGGCCCAGAGCGGAGAGACACATCAGCTCTGGGACATTAAACGAGCCAGACACACCAACACAGACAATACAGTGGGCTGAGGAATCTCCACCAGACTAACCCAGTTTGCATCACCTGGAGACGACAGCCAGCAGATAGCCTCTCGTACCCGTCCAGCCTCTATAGAAATAGCCACGGCACGCTCTTGAAATTGCCCCCCTAGTCCCATCTCCTGTTCTTTCCGATTGGTAATCTGCCCCCGAGATTGGAGATGGGGCCAGCCGGCAACAGAGGCCCACTCTGACTCTAACTTTTTTGACAGGGCCACGGGACCTGGCTTCAAGGGTTACCTTAACGAGCAGGAGGGTTGAGGCTAAGTATGTCCAGTATAGGCAGGTGACAAGTGAGAAACATATAGGGGGTGTGTTGGACCGACCCTTATTGTGTGCAGTTTCAATGTGAGGGCTCAGAAGTTGCTTTGTTCCCTTGGTTTGATGGATTATGATGCAATCCCTAAAGTGCTCACTGATGGTTGTGGTGGTCATGGTCCGGAGTCTACAATATTTTCAGCATGGATGAAACGATGGCATTAACCATCTCTTTAAAACATCACTCTTTAAAATATGTAATTGACAATCAAGAGGATAAGTACAGTTAAACCAGGAGTAAGGAATTATAAAATAACTAATCAGTCTAGCTGTCACCGTTAACCGTATTCAGTTCAAATGATGAAATATTGGCAAATTAGTCATTTGATATTAGTTACCACAGTTTCAAAACACACAGTCTTTTTATGTAGCCGGTAATCCCCCAGATGAACTTGAGAGCCGTCTCTCATGCAAACCATTCACGCAAGAGTTTTGTTTTGTGTGTGTGTGTGTGTGTGTTTGTGTGTGTGTGTGCGTGTGTGTGTGCGTGTGCGCGTGTATGTGTGTGTGTGTGTTGGTGTGTGTGGGTGTATTTGCCTGGGTTTGTGTCTGTCCACCTGGTGTGTGTTTGCAGGCATGACACTAGTCTTTGTGTTTGCCTATGAATGTGTGCCCATGTGTTTGTTTGCCGGCAAGTGTGTTTGTTTGTGTATGTCTGCATGTGTGTGTTTGTGTGCGTGCGTGTGTGTGTGTGTGCGCGCGTGTGTGTGTGCGGTGTGTGTGTGTGCATTTGTATGTTTGCCTGCAAGTGTGGGTGTGTTTGCCTACGACTGTGCGCCTTTGCCTGTGAGTGTGTGTGTGTGCATGTGTGTGTTGGCCTGCGAGTGTGTGTGAGTGTGTGTGTGCCTGTTGCCCTGCCAGTGTGTGTGTGTGTATGTGAGTGAGGTCCCTGGCTTTTGTAGAGCTCCAGGAGTGGAGGGCCATCCAGCCAGGCATGCCTGGGCAGTGTAACCAAGACTGGCTGGCTGACCCCGGGCTGTGTGGGCTCTAAGGCAGAAGATGAAGGAGCTGTTTCATGGACCAGGAACAGGACGTATCGGCTTCCCCCTTGCAGCAGGACTCATTCATGGCCGACACAATGCGTTATTATTGGTTTTTGAATTGAAATGTTAATTTTTTGGGCAACGGGAGCTGCAGGCTTATCGTTCCTCTCCTTGCCTCCTCTGTCTGGGCGATCTGTGTGGACGAGGAAGGTTAACCCTAAACGCTCTCACGTTTCCACCATTTAGCTCAACCAACGCCACGACTCGAGGGGAGAGCTTGTTCAAACGTTAGAAGCTAAACACATACGGTTTCCTACTGGCCGGACAATAACGTTCTGTTCTGTCTCTATTCATGCTGTTCTATTCAGTTCAGCCCAGTTTTGGTCATTCTTGTCCAGTCTAGTTTAGTCTCATCTGGTCTGATCGAGCCTAGTCTGGTCTAGGCTCATCTAGTCTAGTGTAGTCAAGTCTCTTGTTTAATCTGATCTCATCGAGTCTAGTCTAGCCTAGTGTAGTCTAGTATAGTCTCATCTAGTCTAGTCTCATCTAGATTAGTCTTGTCTAATTTTGTCAAATCTACTTTAGTCTAGCCTAGCCTAGTGTAGTCTAGTCTAGTCAAGTCTCTTGTCTCATCAAGTCTCATCTAGTCTAGTCTAGTTTAATCTCATCTTGTCTGGTCTATTCTTGTCTACCCTTTCATGCATGAAGAGGACTGAGATTTCCTTCCCATTTATCTGCATCTCAACGTTTCCTCTAAATGTATGCAATACAAGCCATGCCTCAGTACATCTCCACGGTCACGGCCGGTGAAGTGCTTCCTCACATCAGCGCAGGCCGCTCCTGGGAGTGTTCTTATGTTACTTGTCACTTCTTGTGTTACATGGTAAAGGTCCAGAACAGTCGGTAGCGTTGTGAAAGGGATAAGAGGAACGCTATTAGCGTTAACATTGGGAACAGAAGATTTACAAGCGACGAGGAGCTAGCCGCTAAGGCTAACTGGGTAACACGCGGTCGACAGCTCAGAGGTTGAAGGTTAGCATACGCCAAAGAGGTCAGAGGTGAACGACACAGGAGGTAAGGACCCAGGGCCTCTCAGTCCTGTGGCCGGTGCGCTGGAAAGGGCTCTGGAGGTGATGGTTCAGCCCAGCACAGCAGCAGTCCGTATTGATCCGGAGGTGGGAGCAGAGATGGTTCGTCTCGCCCCCGCCGTGGGGGTGGAGGGCTGGTCAGCAGTCTGCTACCGCGCCGCGGCGCAGAAACCAGTGCATCAGCAAGCTGCGGGATCCATACGATGGAAATTAAACGGCATAATCAAATTGTTTGCGTAACCATTTAGCATCTCATTTTCCCCGAGTTGCCCGGGGGCCAGAACTGACCACTGGAGACCGGGCCGGTGGCGGCGGTAACAAAGTAGGGCAATAACTAACAGTGATTAGAGGAATATTGATGGGCAGTGACATACGGCATCCTGAAAAATGCTATTTGGTCAAGTAGCTTCAATAATTAAGTATATGAGGGTCATTCGGGTTTTATTTGGATCGATTATTTAGTAAACAGGGGAGGCCTGGGAGAGCACTACAGCGCGTGGAGAAGTTATTTCATGCCGCGGGTCGTGCAGCCTGGACACACACTGGAGGATTTTACGCCTTGCCGATTTAGCGTCGTTAAAATCATGGCGGGAGACGGTCTCGCAGGCTGTGTTTCAACACATGAATACCACAGAGGCTAGTGAAGTCACGAGTCGCATTTGTGATTTAAGAATTCTTCTTATTCATGACGAACAAATGTATCCCTATTTTTACAAGGTCTAACAAACACGGAGTAACAAAAACAATCGCTGCGTTTAACGTTGAGCCAGTGCAGTCATTGTGATGCAGTGGTTAAATATAAACCAGGCTAATCAGACGCTTCTTGGCCGGTTGATTGATTAAACATTAACTAGCTAGATCTGGGATAGTTCCAGTTAATCACAGGTGGCTCGAGCTAAACTGAGCATGAGGGTAGAAACGCATCGAGGCTCGCTGTAGACACACGGCAGAAAACGAATTCCCTAGCACACGGACTTCAATTGTTTCCTGCAACAAACCCCAAAACGAATGTTTTTTCCTTAGAGTGCAAGAGCAGTGTCTGTGCATTTTCCTCGGGATGGAGTTAAAAAGGCGGAGAATGGCCCCCCCACACCCACACATCTTCATATCAAACAGAACATCGTGGGAATCGCCGTGACCCCGAAACAGTTCTTATCTCGCTTTCGATTACACACACTTCACAGGGGAAAAAAAAAAGAAAAAGATTCCCCCCTGCCCATACCGAGACCTCCAGTGTGGAAACCGAACCAGGCATGAGGTAAGGAATAAAAAAAAAAAAAGACTAATGTTAGAGTGAGTGAGTGGGCGGTGCGGTGGAGGTGCACTGGTTTGATACCTCCCATACTGTGTATCCTCAGACCATAGCCTGGCTCACACAGACACTCCACGGCTGGAGCAGATCCCAATCTCCAGGTCTGACCTTCCTCAGTGTTCCCACAGTCAGTCAGGGACAGCGCCGGTCCCATAACGTCACTGAATATTCATGGTACTGTACCGGGGGGCACCGGGCTTTGATGCCCCCTCTGTTGGGGGTGGGTGGCCAGTACCCCTCCCCACGGCCTGCGGGAGAGATCTTGTACCCCCCCCCCCCCCCATGGATGGAGCCGGAGTCTAGAGTCTCACCGGCGCATGAACCCACCTCGGTAACAAATGTTTCTTTTGTAACTTTTTCTTTCTCTTCTCTTCTTATACAAACGTCAGAACACCCAGGCCCATCACCCCCGATGAAAGACGACGCACCGAAAACAACAAGGTTCTGTTTAAACAGAAATACATGAATACATAAACACGGGAGTTCATAACACGAACGATGCTGAAGAGATGAATTCGGCTGAAATGAAAGCACACATTTGAAGGTGCTGTCCGGGCGCATCAGCACCCAGGAGGTGACACGGCCTCCGGCCGCACCAGGTGCCCTTGTTACTCCCAGGGTAAAAGATGACAAATTCAATAAACTCAAGCTGGTCTCTAGAGCAGTGCTCCCGGACTCAAGGGCCCCTGACAGCCCCGCTGAAGGGGCCCCTCACCTCCTCCTCCTCCTCCTCCTCCTCCTCTTTGTCTACGTTTTTTGACGGTCCCATAATCAATATCTTCGGATTTTCTGAAAAGCGTAACAGCGGGAGAGGGCATGGCTTGTCGTGTCTCGGCCGCCGCCGTGAGAAAAAAGCGAAAAGATGAAGGGGTGTGTGTCAAGGGTGCTGGGACTTAAGGTAAGGTTTGTGATGTAGGAAATTGAATCTGCGAGATGACATTAGCAGAGCGGGTCCACAGCGGGGCTGTTTGTGTCTAAGCCCCCGGTGCAGACAGCGCTGGGGTCGGGTTACCGGCCGTAATTCTGACGGGGAAAGGGACACAATCAGACTACTTAATCTGGGGGCCAGTCTCTTAAATGAAGAAAGTCGATCTGCCTTCATTCTACTGTACAAAGGAAGGGGGGGATATGTGTGATTCATCTCATAATGAACACTGGATTAAAATTCCTTTTAGGGGTAATGTCGTTTTAGTGTGTGTGTGTGTGTGTGTGTGTGTGTGTGTGTGTGTGTGTGTGTGTGTGTGTGTGTGTGTGTGTGTGTGTGTGTGTGTGTGTGTGTGTGTGTGTGTGTGTGTGTGTGTGTGGAGTGTGGGCGGGGGTGGGGGTCGTGTGAATAATTCCATGCCCAGGAGTCCCAATACATCCTCCAGCAAAAAAAAACATTATAAAGAAAGGAAAGGAATAAAGGAAGAATATAAAAAGGAATTAGCGCATCACAATCCGCTAAATGTCCCCCATGGGGTCGTGTGAATAATCCATGCCCAGGAGTCAATACATCCAGCAAAAAAAAAACATTATAAAGAAAGAAAGGAATAAAGGAAGAAATAAAAAGGAATTAGCATCACAATCCGCTAAATGTCCCCATTGAGGGAAAGGCCTGCGATAGCACAGCAGTGCACTTTCAGCGCTCCGAGCGGTGAAAGTGGGAAACAAGGAGTCCAGTGGGAGACACGTTGAGCAGGGCCGACCCCGATGGTCCAACCGCAGCCTCGGCTCCCTCAAGGACCCCGTTTACAGATGAGGAAAACAGAGCATTGTCGTCCGTCACGCAGGCCTGCCCGCCTTAACACAGCATGGTCCAGAGCCTTGAGGAGTCCAAGTGGGCCGGGTTACCCCCGCAGACGAGCCATACATTAGGGTGGTCCACCTGTTTGTCTCCGTACTCCTAAGACACAATTGGTCATGAAACGCAATATGGGCCTGTGCCTCTCTCTCTCTCCACGGACAAAAGGCTCGGAGCAGATGGACTGCCAGATAAATGACCTTGACCACTTATTCCAACGTTATCCTTAGACCCTGGAAGAAACACGAGTGGAGCTGTGAAGGAATAGACTGAGAGAAAGAAAATTAGAGAATTGATAATACACTCACGTTTGATGATCTCATTCTATAAATAGTCTCTGATTTTGTGTCTGTTCTAAGTTTTGTGGATCTACAAACGGAGAGGAGAGACGAAAGGAGAGAAGGCTGTGCTTGGGTTTCGGTGAGCGCTACATGCTAAAGACGGTCTCCTTTTTCCACAGGAAACGCTGTGGTTTGAACCACAGGAAGCCGTGACGGCGGCTGTGATGTCTCGACAACAAAAAGCTCCATAAAAATAAGAGCGCCTCGCAAGAAAGTGAATCGAGTTGACAGATGACTTTATTTATGATTATAATATTATTTGCAACGAAAATAAACGGATCGTGTGAAACTGTGTTGAGCGCGTAAGAAAAGTGACGATTAGTTGAAGACAAAGCAAAAAATAACATTCACAAAAATGATGACGTTCACCAATTAACAACATTCACTGTTCAAGAAAAAGTCAAGAAAAAGAAGAGTGTCACACTTCACGGAACCGGATCTGAAAGGTGTTAAATACATTTTAGGCTAGATAGTTAGATCCTTTAATAATCCTTTACAGGAACATACATTCTACATTTGTTTTTATTATTATTAAGAAGGTTGGCAAACCAAAGAGTCAATACAATGTAAGACTTCACAATAAAAAGCCCCACATTTCAACCTTTGATGTGCAACGATGGTGGTTCTCTGTCCGGGTTTAATTTAGCGCGTCGTTCTTCACGAGGCACACATTTTTGTAAACCACTTCCCCCCGGAGAGAACCATACAGTGGCAGACCAGATCCAGAGAGCAGGTAATGCACATGAATACCTACGTGGTGGTTCAGCATGTGGTAAACCACACATCCCAGCAGACAGTTGCTGCCCGTGTTTGCTGCACCACCGAGAGAAACCCAAGCTTTGAAACACTACATGAACATAATATTTGTGTGTGGGATCCGCTGTTTATCGGATGCGTTCCCAGTGTGTGTTGGTGGAGCTTGATATTGAGGCCAATAACATAACCCCTGCCCCTCCCTTCATGTTTTCACATGAACACACTATGACAAGCATGTAATGTAAACAACCCCGGAGTGGCTGATCCTTGCAGCAGGTAGTGTCATTCACGTCAGGAGCTGTCACCTGCCAGTGATTGACAGCTCCTATGTGTGTGTGTGTGTATGTGTGTACGTGTGTGGTGTGTGTGTGTGGTGTGTGTTTGTGTGTTGTGTGTGTGTGTGTGTGTGTGTGTGTGGTGTGTGCTGTGTGGTGTGTGTGTGGTGTTGTGTGTGTGTGTGTGGTGTGTGGTGTGGTGTGTGTGTACCAGGTGTGTGTGCATGTGTTCAGGGGAAGTAGCCGCTTGCCATTGTCCCCCCGCCCCCCTAACATGTCTTTGATCCCCTCCAACCCCCCTCTGCTTCAGGTCAGAGCACCAGCAGGGGGTCCTCCTGGCCCCCAGGGTTCCTGGATCAGAGTGTGTGTGTGTGTGTGTGTGTGTGTGGAGGGTCGACAGCACAAGGAGAAGGGAGGCTTTGGGGGGGGGGGGGGGGGTGGGGGGCGACTTTGACTCCTGCTGGAAGCTGAGCACAACCATACACTATGAATGGAGAATAAACATGTCATTCGTTTAAAATTAAAAGTAAATTGATTAAATTGCCTGTTAAAATTAAAGAGTACTGTCTAGATTATGAGGAGATGGGGAGGGGCTTTCTGCAGGAGGGACTGGACAGAAGTTCATTCAGTGTATGGTCTATATGCATACACTGAATACACATGCAGCTATAGGTCTATATCCATACACTGTAGACAGTTTACACATGCAGCTGTACGTCTGTAACCATATACTGTTCAGTTAACACATTAAACAATAGATCTATAACCATATACTGTACAGTTTACACAGTAAACAATAGGTCTATAACCATATACTGTACAGTTTACACATTAAACTATAGGTCTATAGCCATACAACAAATCTTCTATAGGTTGCGGTACATTAAAGTTGATTCAGGATGTTCCACTATAACTCTCTGGAGTCCTCTCAAAATGGTGGAGAAAACGTCAACAAAAAATCCCATGATGCATTGTGATGTGCAAGCCCTACACACAGGCATCTTTTTAACCATTTATCTTACAGTCATTAAATAATAGGGTACTGATATTTATCATGACAATTATTTCTAAAGGATATTCAGGTTCCTGACCACATAGACCACAACAATGTCATCAACTATCCAACATCAACAAACACAAAATTTAAACACCTTTAAGCTGAACAATAATATTCCACATTGAGTGACAGAAAATTATTCATTATAATTTAATTATCATTTAATCATTTATGTAATGTCCTCTATGGTAATGTTTAGCATACATTCAGAAATGTCCTTTTCAGAATTGTATGAATCTTATTAAATACATTTGTTTGCGTGTGTGTGTGTGTGGTGTTGTGTGTGTGTGTGTGTGTGTGTGTGTGTGTGTGTGTGTGTGTGTGTGTGTGTGTGTGTGTGTGTGTGTGTGTGTGTGTGTGCATGCGTGTGCGTGTGAGTGCGTGCACGTGCGTGCACGTGCGTGCGCATGCACTTTGGTACGTTGCTGTCCCATTGTCGGCCACTTGTGACACATGCCGGTGCAGTGCGGCGCGAGGCGGACTGGGAGACAGCCCCACTCTGCTCTACACGCAGCGGTTGTGTTGTTTCCTCGTCTTCGCCACGGGGCTCCTCCTGCTGTGGTGCCATCTGTTGTGAGGCAAATAGCCACTGCTGGGTGGTGCCCCCAGTTGAAGAGATCACATTTCTGCCACCTGAGAGTCGAAGGTCTCTGCGTATGGCCTGTACCCCACGGCTCGGTCGATAGAGGATGGGGCCGAGAAGGAGCGCATCCATTAAACGCTCAGCATCTATTTATCATCTCTGCCGCGCGTAATCATTTCATTGTCATTTCACTGTTTGAAATGGAACAGGAGGCAACATGGATATAGCACTTTGCTTTATGGATTTTCATGACTACACTCCCAAAGTTTAGACAGCATATAGGCCAAGGTTTTATTTTATTTATGTTTTATTTACTATTTTCAAGAACTGATAGGCCTGTACAGTGTAGTGATGTAACCAACTTGGAATACATTTATGTATATAGCAAAGCAAGCATTGTAATCGTACTTAAAAATAATACCAATGAATCTTCAACACATTTTATTATTAATGAATACAAATAATTCTAAAGTGATACCAACGAATTGTTTAAACAACTGGACTGAAAATTTGCATAAAACACATCCAATTGCAAATGTAAGGATGGCCTGTAAAATAGGCTATAATAATTGTTACAATCTTGATAAATATGTTTTTTAGTTGTTGTATTTGTATTAAACCCCACAGGTGCGCAGTGAGGACAGATGTGTGTGCGGTTATGGGGTCCTCGTCCCGGAGAGGAGGGGGCCAAAGAGTCACGGATGTGCTGCGATGTGTTTAATTAAAAGCAGCTGTAAAAATATAATAGACAAAATATAACCAGGAGGAAAAGAAAGGATATGCTTTAATACCATCAAAGGCCTTTTTCCGGATGTCCGTGCAATCCTTTGATAAGTTTGATCTCACAGAACGATACGAGGCAGCCAGGGCGAGCGATGCGTTTCTTAAGAACATCTTCCGCATAAAGGCGATCAGACACCACCAATAGTGTTAGTTTTAACGAGTTTTTTTTAGGTTTTTTTTGGACCACATTGCAGAATGTTCTGCAATTATATAAAACATGATATTATAATGATAGCATTTTCAGGTAGGCTTACAACCATGTCTAACCCATATACAAATCTTAAAAATAAAATACAAATTATTTATGACTTGAGGTCGTATTAGACCATCTATTAATGATAGTGAAACATATCTTTTTATTTTACAATTTGTAAACTGTTAATTTGCATTAAGTGCTTTGTTTTTCTTGAACAAAAGAAATAAGACTACCTATTCTAAGGCCAAAAGATTCAGTGAATCCTCTTCGATCTAAACCAGGGAGAAAATAAATAAACACAGAAGACAGCGCATTTCTTTTGGAAAACTGTTGTATTTGATTATTAGAGTAAAGAATTACAGTATCTTAGTTGTTAGTAGGTATTAAAGTGTAGAGAAACTGGACCCATAAAGATCTTCCAACTTTCCAAGAAAGTGCATGTAACAGTCCGAAAGGTTGTCAAACCTAATATATATTTATATTTATAAAAACACTATCATTTTGTCCCCTGGTCACACTGAACTTGTTTGTGTGTATAAGCTGTACATTTTGTTGTGATGGAGTTTTTATTTCCACATCTGAATGTATTTACAGAAGTGTATGTGCGTGTGTGTGTGTGCGTGTCTGTCTGTCTGTCTGTCTGTCTGTCTGTCTGTCTGTCTGTCTGTCTGTCTGTCTGTCTGTCTGTCTGTCTGTCTGTCTGTCTGTCTGTTCTGTCTGTCTGTCTGTCTGTGTGTGTGTGTGTGTGTGTGTGTGTGTGTGTGTGTGTGTGTGTGTGTGTGTGTGTGTGTGTGTGTGTGTGTGTGTGTGTGTGTGTGTGTGTGTGTGTGTGTGTGTGGGTGGGTGGGGGTGTGTGTGTAGCGTTGCATCTGATGTCAATGCGAATGCTAAGACATAGCAGCAATGTGGAGATCCAGTCAGGGCCCTGAAGCGTCGCCCTGTCCCGCATGAGTGGCATCGTGTGTCCTAGGGTCCCCTCTTTTTTGCAAACGATTTCGCTCTCAACCGCACAACTCAACACAACGAAAAACAATAAGATACAGAAAGAAATGTTAACTGTGGAAGTAAACAAAAAAAGTAAAAAGTACAAGAGACAGAAACGACGGAAACGAAAAAACACTAACACTAAAGAGGCCCTAGGAATGCAGCAAACACGTATGTCTTTTCTTCTTCCTTAAATAAAAATAAAAAGTAAATAGCGTTCGAAGTTCCGTTGTTTTGTTTTTGATGTTTTTTCTATAGGTTGACATGAATACACAGATGTTAAACCGTCTAGAAGAAATCAGTGTACAAATATTTACAGCCAGGCTTTTTGCTTATTACACAGCTAAAGCATCACATGAACATTGACAGTTTTGTTATATCTAATACAGACGGAAAATAACTTAATGCCGAGTTAAGGTTATCTACTCAGATAGTTTCGAAAGCACATTTTTTAAGCACTCGTATACCCATTCTGGCTTTTAAACAAAGAAAACGAACTGTTAATGCTTCCACTTGGTTTCAAGCAAGGTTATTATCACTAATAAATAAGCTCATTAAAACTTTTACATGTTGTACATTGTACAAAAAAAGCTACTTGTCTTCACAACTGTCCGTAAAGTTTTCGACGGCAAGCCAAAGCACTTCCCATCAGTTCATTTTTTCTCGTGTTTTGTCCTCGCTGGTTGTCGCCCTCCTCTCTCTACGTGTACAGTACGACCGCAGGGCCTCCATCCTCCGTCCACGTACGAGCGAGCGACAGTCAGCGCCCGCCTAGTTAGTGGCAATCTCTTTATTGTCCTCCATGAAGCGGGTGAACCGGAAGTGGGTCCCGTTCTCTGTGTTGGCCATCTTTTCCAGGCCGGCCAGAGCGGTGTTGGGGCCCGCCCCGTGCAGCTTGTCCAGGCTGCCCGTCAGCCCCCCGATGGGGGAACTGCCCCCGTTCCCCAGGCTGCCGGACATGGACGGCACGCCTCCGCTCTGGATCACCGAGATCTCGTTGGCCTTCATGGCCAGGCCGCTGGAGAAGGCGGCGGCGTACTGGTTCCAGAAGCTGGTGGGGTCTCCGTTGCTGAGCCTCGAAGGCATGTCCTTCTGGAAGATCTCCGGGAACTTGATGGGGTTGGTCCCCAGGAAGGCCATGGGGCCGTCCACCGAGAGCCTGCGGCCCCGTCTGGCCGGGGCGCTGTTCCACATGTGTGTACCCATGTGAACCTACACAGAGAGAGAGAGAGAGAGAGAGAGAGAGAGAGAGAGAGAGCGAGAGAGAGAGAGAGAGAGAGAGAGAGAGAGAGAGAGAGAGAGAGAGAGAGAGAGAGAGAGAGAGAGAGAGAGAGAGAGAGAGAGAGAGAGAGAGAGAGAGAGAGAGCAAGGCAGGAGACATTTAGTAATGTTTACAAAGTACGAGCTGCACACATGATGATGCAATGGAAAAAGAATAATGATGCCTTGGTTACAATTAAAATAGCTTGACACTCTGGATGTGAGCGCATAGCCTACTTATTATTGTGATTGGACGAGATACAAAGACTTTAATCTAAACCTTAATTTTCTCGTCTCGCGAATGGGCTGATGAAGTTAAGAGCCAAGGTTTGCGGTGTCTGCCTCTATTGCTCAGACTTTAAATTGCATCTGTCATCTGACTCCTGCTGAAATATTTGGTTCAGCGAGACAACAATTGTCTCTATGTACATCTTCTTGTAGAGGATGAGTATAAAAAACTGTGGAGAATGGCTGCCCCTAGTTACCGCCGCTAATTCTGTTAACTGCCCCTCTCCCAGCTGTTCTCAACTAATCACATTCTCCAGTTTCTACCTAATAATCATATTAATTGGGTGATTCAACCTTTCCATCGAGGTCCCTGTTCCTCGGCAAGCTGTTTCTGTCATCCATAATACATTACCTCCCTCTAACACCTTGTCTATCGACAACTGACCGCTCGCCTCGAGGCCTAAATTGTACACCTACTGTACTTCATCTACTTTCTGGGCTAATGAAGAATGAAGCTGGATATGGATGTAACATGGACGTAGATGGATGTGACCTTCGGTCTTACCTTCAGGTTGCCTTTGGTGGTGAAGGCCCGGCCGCAGATGGAGCAGGCAAATGGCTTCTCCCCGGTGTGAGTTCTCTCATGGATCTGGAGGGCGCTGGACGAGGAGAAGGTCTTCCCACAGGTGTTGCAATAGTGCTGCTTGGGAGTCCGCCTCGGCGGGGCGTTTGAGAGCACAGGAGAGGTGGAGGCCGAGGAGGTGACCAGGCCGGGGGGCATCTCCCTGATCTCTGGGTGGAAGCTGCTGAAGAACCCGTTGACCTCCGGCTTGATAAGGGAGCTCACGGAGAGGAAGGAGGGAGTGGGGCTGGAGCAGATGCTGGTAGTGGAGGGCTCAAAAAGCTGGGAGGGCAAGTCCCTCATCTGATGCGTGAGCATATGCTGCTTCAAGTTGCCTTTGGTTGAGAAACCTCGATTACAAGCCGTGCAAATGAATGGTCGTTCTTTGGTATGGCTTCGATAGTGGATATCCAAGGCACTCTGACAAGCAAATGTCTTCCCGCAGATGTCACAGGCTGTGTTTCTGATGGTGCTCCGCTCACGGAAGGGGAACATCATGCCCAGTGGTTCTTTCAAAGGATTGACAGATGTGAGGTCTAGTGCTCCTATGCTGGAAGGGTGAGAGTGCATGAGACTCGCACTAATGTGCTCCAGGGATAAGGCCCTCTGGTGCCTCTCTTCCAAGCTGGGGGATTTACGCTGTTGTGGCTGCCCATTGGTGGGGGATGGGGCCTGCATGGAGGAGGTAGTTTCTGACACGGCTGGACTCCCAGGGCTCCGACTTTCACCATCCCCTCCCAGAGATGAAGAGTCATTGGTGAGGCAATCTACTTCCATCGAACCGTTCAACATTGCCCTCATACGGCTCATATGATGTTCGTCGGTTTCGTTATTCTGGTGGATGATCCCATGATGCTCCTCTCTGGCCCTGTCTTGCACGTCTTGGAGAGTCATATCAGGAGGAGTCGGGGAGTTGCACAGGCTGTCGTGGAAAGCCTCGGCAGACCTGGGTGTGTCCGGCACACTGCCGTCGAGGCCCTCCTCCATGCCTTCAATGTCATCTGAGAAGGTGTCGAGGTCGTCAAAGTTGGTCTCCTCGAAAGAGCCTGTGTCAGAGACCATGGACTCTGGGTAGCTGTCGGGCAGCGGGGTGTTGGGGATCTGCCCCCCCATGTGCATGCGAATGTGCTGTTGCAGAACCACAGCGTTAGTGAACTTCTTCTGACAAATTGGGCAGGAGTGCTGGACTCTCAGTGGAGGCATGGCCCTATGGACACTGTAGTGAGTTTTCAGATTACCCTTTGTGGTGAACGCCCTGCCACAGACTTTACACTTGAATGGCCTTTCCCCAGTGTGAGTGCGGTAATGCATTTTCAGAGCGCTCTGACAGCTGAGTATACGGTGGCAGATGACACATTCATTTGGGTCCGTCACTTTTCTGTCAATGTTCTCTACGAGCTGTTGTAGCTTTGAGGTCTCTGAACCTTGGAGGGGATCCAGAATGCCCCCAAATGGGAATTTAGCCTTGAACTGATCAGACATGAGAGGCATTAGAGGGTTGGTCATCATTGGGGGGCTGTTTGATGTGGTGTACTCTGCCATACTCTCAAAGGTAGAGCTCAAACTTGCTGGAAAGCTTGAGGAATGACTGCCTTCTTCAGATTTCCCGTTTGAGGTAGGCAGGGTTGCACTTTCTCCCTCTTCCGATGCGCCATCATTGCTTTTGGTCGACAGATCAGCACCTGAGTCATTCTTTGACGCTATCGAAGGGCTTGTTATGGCTATGGAATGATCCTCTTTTTTAATGAAATGTGGTAGGCTAGGCATTGTTGGTGGCAGTAGCATGCCAACAGATGAGGTCAAAGTGGACAAGACTGGTTTGCTGTCCAGCCAGCTGGTGACAGGCTTTTCAGGGGGCATGGACATACCATAAGGAATACCTGTGCTTGTCGGTATGTTATCTAAATGTTCAGGAACGGGATATGGGTTCATCTGAATGTGTGGGTACTTATCTTTATGTCGCTGGAAATGGACCTTCAGGTTTCCACGGGTTGAGAAGCGGTTTCCACAGATGTTACACTTGTATGGTCTTTCCCCGGTATGTGAGCGCAAGTGGATCTGCAAGGCGCTGTCGCTCCCAAAGACCTTGGCACAGAACCTGCACTTATGCTTAAAGAAAGCTTCCTCTGAGCTGCTCTTGTGTTCAAAAGAAGTTACGTTTGGTGGTTTGCCTTTCCTCTGTTGCGCCAGTGCTGCTAATGAACTAAGGTCTTCAACAGTGGTGCCAACACTCGGGAGAGTGCTCGAAAACATAGAGTTGCCAGGTGGAGGTTGAGGTAGAAGTGGATTCACTGCAGAATTTAACAGGCTACCTATCCCAAATGCTGGCGTAGAGGACTTAGTAAGTGAGGGGTTGCTAAGTTGAGAGTGGAGGCTGCTTAAATGAGTGGGCCTCTTGTCAGAGGAATGGGCATTGATTGTTGTTGGCCCTAGTGTGCTAATGGTCTGAGATGTCTCACTTCTGCCAGGGTTAGGCTGAGGTAGCTGTGCTGCTGCGGCCAGCTGTTTGAGGCTGCTGATACTGGCTGACTGACTAGCCAGGCTCTGTGCGAGGCCCGCGGCTGCTGCCAGCTGCTGGGAGAGATGGGAGCTCAGCGTGGTCAGTGGGCTGGCAGTGGACCCCATTGTGCCTGGAGTAGAACTTGGGGGTGCTTGCATTTCAGGAGACTGCGATGCCAGTAGCAATATGTGGTGGCGTATCTGCTCGATGAGCTGCAGCTGGTGGATCTGTTGCTGCTGCAGCGCGAGGAGCTGTTCCATCAGAGCGGGCACGGCCACCCGTGGTGCCCCTGGGGTACGGGTGTCCTGGGAGAACTGCGCAACGGCCACTTTGGTGCTCTGGAGGTTTTCAATGATGACGTTGCTGTTGATCATGGAGAAGTTTCCCAGGCCAGTCAGATTGCCGAGCTGCGGGGGCTGAGGGGCAGAGATAACGGAGGTGGCCGAGGCAGGACCTGAGCTCTCCCTTCCGCCGTGGTTTCCGTCGCCATCGTCGGGGCTCCCGGGTTCCGTGTGACCGCCCTCCTCCTCATGGCCACTGCTGACGTCCACGTCCATGGATTCTGCTTTATCGAGTGTGATGGACTCCAGAAGGTCACCGCCCTCAACCTGATCGGTGGTATTAGCCGTGTCATTCATGGGGTCGTCGGGATTATGGGGGGGGGATCCGGGGGAGAAGGATTCAGCCGGGGAGGCGGGATTTTCATTCACTATCAGAACTAATTGATTCTTAGTGCAATTCTTCTGGTGTTCTTCAAGATCCGATATCTCAAAGAACTCGGCGCAACATCTGCCGCAGACGTGGGCATCTGACTCCTTACAGGAGGGGTCTTCCGAGCAATGCTCTGTGTCCCCTGAAAAACAAAGAGGGGAAATAGGGGATTAGTGATTAGAAATGTTTTACAGCTGAAGAAGCAGCTTTATCTCCCCGCATTCCATTGTGGTTAATCTTAAGTTAATCAGTTTTGCACATATCCCCTTGATGTGTTCACAAAAACAAGCACTGAAAAGCAACAATAAGCCACATAAATGAGAAGGAGCCCCCATACACTGGGTCCGCTTCTGTTACATGATAAGAGGGGAAACAAAATCAATAGCACCACTCATATATTGCTGAAAAGTGATCTTTGAAGATGTACATCTGGGTTTCATCAGTCCGATAAAAGGGAATCATTTTCCTCAGAGAATCCATGAAAATGTCTAATACTATGAGGTAAGGACTTTTGGCTTTAATGAAATTTCATAGAAGGGCATTGATTTCCTATATTCCCTGCCCTTCAAAGTCCACATGTCCACTTGCTGCAAATCAAGCATTTGAAAGACTTGTTCGACTTTCAATTTGCTGTCAACTTTGCTCATTTTCAGCTAACTATGGCCATCTTGGACAGGTTATCTATACAACCAAACTAATTTGTTTCTGTTGAGGCTGCAATCACAGCATGAGACGTGAACGACTGAGCCTTAGGTTACTGGATGGAATCAAGAAGTTAACAAGACCGATGCAACATGAATATCCACTAAACCCATCAAAACCCACAGCTTCAAAGAGATTTGACCCTTTCTTAAATTAATCAATTGTATACCTCTTTTTTTAATCAATCACTGAAAAAAAGTTTACGTTTAATTCAATCTTTTAAGCATATTCAGTCTCAAGAAGGAAAAAAAAGGCAAATTTGTTTGTTATTTTTTTAGTTAAAAAAATAGATAAATAGATAGAAGTATGAATAACCGAGGCACCGTGATTGAGAGAAAAATGCAAAGCACAACT
>OLKM01001671.1:91142-98642 GCA_900291075.1 Melanogrammus aeglefinus
AGTCGAAGCCACTGGAGAAAATCTTGTGTAGGAGCAATATCACCACGATGTTTAAAAGGATCCTTTTATATCCAAAAGTAGGCTTCTACAAAGTGTAATGTTTTGTAATTACAACTTTTACGCATAACAAACCTCCCTGTTCGGGATTAAAGTACTGGCTGTCCACGTATATCCGACGTGTAAATCACACCGTCCACTATCACCATAATGTATAAAAACACGCAACCCAACCACATCTAAAAGCCCCAAAACGGTGAGAAATGTGGAAGCTTGGATAAAGAGATAGGCCGTATGCACTCACCATTGTGCTCCGATAAGGGCACATGAGGGTCGGTCTGGAAGTGTTGCGGCTTCGCTTGTTTCCTCCGCGACATGCTGGCTGGCACATCAGCGAGCAAAGAATAAAAAATGACTAAAAAATCTCCTCAAAATTACCAAACTCCAGCCCATCCACCGCGCATGTGCCCCGTTATGATTATCAATAATGCTCTGCGATTAATCATACGGGGGCTTCTTTGAAAGGCGATTGGCACCTCGCCAGCCCCCTATTCAAATGAAGTCTCTTTAATCAATTAGCTCCTGATTTGCTGGGGACTCTTGTCTCTCTCTCAGCTCCCACCCAATGAGTTGATCTGTGCAGGAAGAAAGGCTGGGTTTTCCAACTCCCTTTGGATACAGTTTAACCCTTCTTAGCAACCAGCTGGTAGCCTCCGCGTAAAGCTTATCTCGACTACTAGTGGAATGTCATCGCAGTGAGTCTGTGGAGCGCGTCTTTCATATTCATCACGCAGCGAGGAGTCGCTCTTCAAACGGATCGGGCCAAGTTGCTCGCCACGGAGATCGCCGGGATCTTCCGAAGTTCTTTGCCTCAGACTGTGGCCACAGTTGTTGTGACACCGTCAACCGCTCGTCCAGATAACAGTCGCTGTAATTCAGATCTTTATGTTTTACAAAGACACCTACTCTCCGCCGAGCCTCCGGGTAGACCCAGCGCACTTCCAGGTTGAGCCGAGCAACATCCGTGCGTAATAGCACCGTACGCGTTCCCAAAGTCCGGGCTGTAGGCTACAGAATGTCCCAATCGGTTTCATTTGATTGTTGTAGAAGGGGGTTAGTAACACGTTTCATCACACACTGCATTCCACGAATAAACAAACTTTGAGGGCCCGTGTAGCACTGTGAGAATTATTGAGCCCTGCCCATCTCTGCTTTGATTGGCTGAGCGGCTTTTCTATCACTGGTCTTCGAAGATGCAGCACCCCCCCCCCCCCCCCCCCGCTCCCATCCCCTCCCTCTTTCCCTCACTCGCCGCTCACTGCCTTTCTCTCCTCTACGGTTGTGCACACTGAATCTAAACGTTTAGCCGGTGGGACAGCCGTCGACCGAAACCAGGAGAACGCGAACCGCGATTAATAATTTGAATCGAATTAATAGACGGCGGTTGACATTTCTTCCCACATTTTTTCCAGCAGTTTACAGGACCGTAGACTTCCTCTACCGAACGTAAATGTGTTACCGGAGCGCAGAGCGTCGCTTCGCGCTGGTTGAGACACCACGTTGTGTGTGTCGCCTGATAGTCTCTGCCGCCGCCGGCCACTTTCAGACCCACTTCACGTGCCCAGGCCAATTGTACAGCGATGTATATATATTTATTTATACATGTATATATATGTATTATACAACATTCACTAAAGAGCTGTGAAGAATGTTGATGTTAATGTAATATACCATTACAGTAATTGTGTTTTTACTGTAATAGCCTAATGTACACTTTGGGGGAAAAAAATGTATAATTTTTTAACGTGATTGTAGCAACGTAATAATAGCACTACTACTACTACTACTACTACTACTACTACTACTACTACTACTACTACTACTACTACTACTACTACTACTAATAATAATAATAATAACAATAATAATTATTATTATTATAGCAGTTACAATAATATAATGATATTAAAAAAAATGCTATTAACAGCTCAAATGATTGACTAATAGGGGGCTGTCATCGTTGAGGTGTGTTTTAAGAGGGCAAAAGGTCCCTGAGGAAGTTGTGGCGGTGGCCCGGGGCCAGGGGAGCCTGTGAAAAAGACAAACGAAGCCCTCAGCCGGCTGATGTTGAGAAATGAAGATAATAACGCTACTATAGGTGATGCTTGGGATGCCATTATTTTTCACTGAATATTTAAAGAGCAGCTGCGGGCTAGATGGATCTGGTGCTGTCTTGTGTCAGCTATCTTTTAGCACGACTAGTCTTCTGTTTACTTATTTATGACAAAAGAAAGAGCATGAAAAATAATAATAAAAAGAGTCTTGATGTGATCTGCGCACAGAAGTCACAGAATAATATCATAATGATAAGTATACTCTTAACAACAAAATAATGAAAATACATATAATGTTAATAATTATAATAATATAAACAATATTGTTTGGTCTGTTTTTAACTTCAAATTAATTTATCAATTGATGGAAATCAAGGCTACGTTTCCCCATGCATGTACGTGAACCGAATTGAAGACAGCAGACGTTCATTAGCAGGGGAAAACGTGTATCGGTGTAACGGTAATAAACCAACGTGCACCAACGTGCACCAAACATGCATTTGCTTGGGAGGAAAAGGTTCTGCAATATTGTAATGTCCCAGGCGGGAAAATCAATGGGCAGTTAATTGATGTGAGTGTTGGTGTGAGATTGTAAACAGGGTGATTTGCAGCGCAGCGGAGCGAGCGACGTTTTAAATGAGCTCGGGACGGAGAGGAGAACGATCAGGGGCAGAATGACGCAAACGGCCGCCGTCCGGGACCCGGCAGCACTAAACAACAACAAGAAACTAACTTTACAACTGGATCGCAAATGATGCACACTTTCTAGGAAACCCATTATTCAAAACCTAAAATATAAATTTTAGGCAACATCAAATGTAACCCTGATAATTCATAATTAACCGACATAATGTCTGTTTTGGATTTATTTAATACAAAAATAATGCGTTATCAAGACGACTCAGAGAAAAATGGTGGATAGGGAAATAAAACAATCTGCTCCGAATGTGCACTGAAGAAAAGCGCGTGCACGTCACGAGTGAGTGGGTGGGGGGGTTGGGGTGGGGGGGTTGGAGTGACAGAAGCCATGGGACGATCTGGCGCGGAAAGCACGCGCGTCTGTTACGCGCAATCAATACGACGCGGAACATATCAGGAAAGGTCCCGCGTGGAGCCATCATTCACTGTTATCACTGACGTCCAATAATTGATCATGGCTCAGAAACACAGAGCGTTTGACCGCATAATTGAATAGTAAACGAACTTCGCGAGCCCCCGTGGGGTATGATACCCCATCCCGCGAGGTTTTCTCCTCTCCAGAGAGGGTTATTGGTGTGACACTGCCGCATTCAACATGTGGTGGGGTCACTATTCACACGTTCACTCAGAAGTCGGGGAGAAAAAACCGTGGAACTTTTTAATAAAGCTTCTTCTGTGAGGGTGTTTGTGTGCTTGTTGGTGTGTGGCGCGCAAGCTTGTGTATTGGTCGTTCTCTGTATTTGCATATATGCTGTAGGTATGTAGCCTATTGCGTTTGCCTTCATAGGCCTACATATTTCCATAACGGAGGCAAAAGGCCTGATGTATCTCTCTCTCTCTCTCTCTCTCTCTCTCTCTCTCTCTCTCTCTCTCTCTCTCTCTCTCTCTCTCTCTCTCTCTCCCTCTCCCTCTCCCTCTCCCTCTCCCTCTCCCTCCCCCTCCCCCTCCTCCCTCTCTCTCTTCTCTCTCTCTCTCTCTCTCTCTCTCTCTCTCTCTCTCTCTCTCTCTCTCTCTCTCTCTCTCTCTCTCCTCTCTCTCTCTCTCTCTCCCTCTCCCTCTCCTCTCCTCTCCCTCTCCTTCCCCTCTCTCTCTCTCTCCCTCTCTCTCTCTCTCTCTCTCTCTCTCTCTCTCTCTCTCTCTCTCTCTCTCCTCTCCCTCTCTCTCTCTCTCTCTCTCTCTCTCTCTCTCTCTCTCTCTCTCTCTCTCTCTCTCTCTCTCTCTCTCTCTCTCTCTCTCTCTCTCTCTCTCTCTCTCCTTCTCTCTCTATATAGAAATATATATATATAAAACATAATATAATATTATTCTTTCAATGCATTGCATAAAATCAAACCAAACATAAATTCCCAGCTGATAGAGCTGTGACCAGATAGAGCTGGGAGCTGTCGCGTCCAGAAGTGGATATTTCTGTGCTCTTCATTCATGTTGTGAACGCTTGTAACTGTAAATATACAGGAAGAATGCCATCCTTACACATATACCGAATTTGTTTCGTTTTTTTCATTCAAGCAACGACGAAGATCCCAACGTCACTGTAAGACGTGTTCATGACACCTGCTGATAATCATCTTTAGTTCGGTTCTTGTTAAAAGTGATACGTTAAAACCTATGTTTCAGTTTTAGGCACAACTTAAATGGAGGACATGTGAGACAAATTGATGTGTAGTCTACTTGAACTACAATACATATCAAAGCATCAATGTACTTACAGGCCACTTGTAAATACACTTATATAATATATTATAAAAACACTTAGGTGTACACTTAAGTTATACAGATAGTTTATTAAGTGAAATTGCGTGTGTATGACTTCATAATATTTTACTGTATTGTGCTGTATTAATATTGTACTGTATATAAGTAGGCTACTGTAAAGTACGTATTATGTGTGTGTGTGTGTGTGTGTGTGTGTGTGTGTGTGTGTGTGTGTGTGTGTGTGTGTGTGTGTGTGTGTGTGTGTGTGTGTGTGTGTGTGTGTGTGTGTGTGTGTGTGTGTGTGTGTGTGTGTGTGTGTGTGTGTGTGTGTGTGTGTGTGTGTGTGTGAGAGAAAGCTTTGGTGCTAAAAACCATTACATTTGCATGCAGGCTTGCTTTAATAAATACTAAGGCAACGACATTAATTAGGGGAATGCATTACACTATCCCCATGAAATGTAGAGAACTAAAATACATACTTTAAAGCCTAAATAAATAATTAAAGCAACACTAAAGACTAGACCAATACCGACGCGTTCAGAACAAGCAACTCATGAATATTCAAATCCTGCCCCACACCATCCTAGGTTTGGAGTCCCGCTCTCTACTTTAGACGATGCTTGGAGAATAACAACGAGTTGGATCGTTCGTCCATCTAGGTCAGCTGCAGTAGTGCGCGTTTGTGTTTGGGCGTGCGTGTGTGCTTAATTACGAATCCCCCACAGCGGCAGACAAGGCTGTGAGTGTGAGTTACGGGAATATATAGCCATATAAATTAATATACAGATAAATAATCTATATATATATCATATATTTTATTTCCACAACGATAAGTGTATATAATTATATACAAATATATAAATATTGTTAATCTATTATTATCCTTTTTTTTCAATACTCTTATATAAACAGAATCAATAAAGAATTTACATATAAACATTTCCAAAAAATGATTAACATTTATAAAAACGTTAAATCAAAGTCGAAAT
Organism: Melanogrammus aeglefinus; assembly: GCA_900291075.1. Classification (NCBI taxonomy): domain Eukaryota; kingdom Metazoa; phylum Chordata; class Actinopteri; order Gadiformes; family Gadidae; genus Melanogrammus; species Melanogrammus aeglefinus. The sequence goes on from OLKM01001671.1 coordinate 96,637, forward strand.
AATTAAAAGCAGCACACAGACACGCACACACACACACACACACACACACACACACACACACACACACACACACACACACACACACACACACACACACACACACACACACACACACACACACACACACACACACACACACACACACACACACACACACACACACACACACACACACACACACACACACACACACACACACACACACACACACACACACACACACACACACACACACACACACACACACGTTATTATCAACAATGTGTTTATCAAGAAGTGGCTGTCCTCATTTATAGCGCGCTGACGTCTTACAAAAGGATTTAGTCCTTGATTAAAAGCTTTTGCTAAAGCTGGCGGTGTGCACGTATATAAAATAAATAAATGCACAAGGCAGGGAGTCACGGCACTGGTCAGTAACCCTCTTCAGCTTTGTTCTCCACGTTAAGCAGCATGCACCGGTAATGTTTTAAACATCAAATCATCTTAAAGCTGCCCTCACACCTCCCCACAACACGCAGCGTCTAACTGGACTCCCTCCTCATCAGGGCTTGATGGATGCTCGCTCAACCCGGACAAGGGAACATATCAATTGCCGCGGCGACCATCCATTTTGTGTGAATAAACCTCAAATGACTTAGTCTTCCTTTAGATAGTCACGACGCCGTGGTTAAAGCTCTCGCTCTCTCTCGGCGGGCCGCTTGGCAGGAAGTGGCGTATGAGAAATGGCCGGCATTACCATTCAGTACCTGCTTACCTGCAGAGAATGGCCCCCATTAATGAAGAGATCAACCACTCTCTGTTGTCCTGCCAGCGCCCTTGCCGCCACTTGGGGGACAGAGTGGGTCTCCCCCCCCCCCCCCCCCCCACACTCACTCTCCCCTCCCCCTGCCCCATTGTTGCCCTGTGACCACTTCCTGCCGCATCTCACCGTATCGTGGCCTGTTTGTTTTACCATTATCTCCAGTGCGGTGAACTGATACACACTCACGTTCCTTTCTGCGGTGTGGGGACAACAAGACGACGACGAGTGATGTCACACTCTCAGGCTTTGACACCTCTTCCCGGCCCTTTGACCCCCCCCGCTCTCCCCCCCCCCGGGCCTCCCCCCCCACAGAGCCTAAACAGGTATTCAGCCAAAGCTGTGTGGTACTGTTTTTTAAGTGTGTGTGTGTGTTTGTGTGTGTGTACGTGTGCATGTGTGAGTGCACACGCACGTGTGAATACATATGTACTACAACCTAGTCGTACACAACCCCCCACGCAGACTCTTGTGACGGGGGGTGGGGGGGATGAAGGTGTGAGTGTGTGGATCCGGTTTGACGTAACCACGGCTGCGGACCCAAAACCACGGCTGCAGATGTGGGGCTGGTGCCTTCGAGGCCAGGAGCCCCTGTGCTGGAGCAGTCCCTGGTTCTCAGGACAGCGCAGGCAGCCTGCCAGGCCTGGCCCCTATACCCTGACTAGCCCAGTACAGGCGGCTCCGCAGGGCCCGAGAGACCGTCACCCTCACCCTCAGACCCTCAGTGTCTGTACTTTAGCTTACCGTTTTACAAAGGAGCTGAAGAACAGATGGAATTGGTCTGCTTGAGGCTGTGGCTTGTGTTTGTCTGGTAGCGCCCTGTGGAAGATTACACTAGGGGTAGGAGTAGGAGACGTTTGATTATCGGGAGTTTATTGTTGGGTTTGGATGCGTTTGGTTGTGGTCTTCCCGTGCTGTTGTCTTCTCTTGTTCTCTCCATCTTGAGGAAGCTAAATATTTATTCTTTCCAAACTAGATTACATGTTATGTAGGAGCTAAACGAAATAGTGGGATATCACAAGATAAGGATTTTATAGTACAGCTGGAATACAAGCATCCAAGAGGGGATGTTATATCTTTAAAATAAAGCATATATGCAGAGGTTTAAATGACATAATTAAACTGGGTTTCTATTTGAAACCTGAAAAAAGTTCAACCAATGATTAAATATTTTTTAGGAACATTGTAATCCACAAGAAATAGTGAT
>OLKM01001671.1:103642-108642 GCA_900291075.1 Melanogrammus aeglefinus
TCGTGAGCAGCCCACATGGGGAGCCGGAGATAAGAGCTGTGTTTAAAAGTGGGATTGCTCTGTGGCGGGGATGAGGCGAGCTGCTATAATCGCAGGTGTGATCACTCACCGGCCCATGGTAACATTTACATGGTAATTAGTGGAGCTGATCAATAAGGGCTGCACTTTGTCGGGAGACACAGACCACCTCGTTCTCGTAGAGAACAGCTAACCTTAAGTATTAGTGGTTAAAAGAGAATGCCGCCATTTTAGGTGAGGAGTAAAAAAATAAATAAAGGCAAAGGCAACAAAGAGTGAAATAAACAAAACGACGCAGGCCACTTTGCCGCTGTGATCACGCAGCACTGAAGAGCTGACAAAGTAAGTGCTGGGGAGATATTTATGATAATTACAACTCCTCCCGGAATGACAAAGCGAACCGGTGAGGTAGGGCTCTACGTATGACAGGAAACAGATGACTTGTGGGACCCCAGCGGGGTGATTTAAATGGCAAGTGATTGAACAACAAACTTGCATTAAGAAGATATTGATCGCTTCAGTGTTTCATTTGTGATCAATAAGGCGATCGGTGGCGCCGGATTTCCAATACAGGAGGCAGTGATCGGGAGTCACGGGATACTGCGGACCGGAGAGAGAGAGGCAGGGGGGAGGGAGGGGGAGAGAGGTGGGGAGGCGAGGGAGACAGTAACGGCGGATAAAGACAAAGAAGGGGAAAAGAGAACGAGCAGAAGAAGGAGGAAAAGATACGCGCGACGCTATCGAATTACATTAATAGTCCTCCTGGAAGCTGGAACGCATCAGACGTTTGTTTTCCAGAAAGAACGAAGAACAATGATAACAGAAGACCTGGTTCAACCGAAGAACTTCACACGACAATGCTCTCCGTCTCACACAGTACATTTATATAATTATTATCAAAAGCTACACTTTGATACGATGACCATCGACGTCTGAGCTAATGCTAACACCCCCCCCCCCCCCCCCCCCCCCCCTCCTCCTCTATCTCCTGTCTTCAACGGTCAGAACCGAGAGTTCAGTTAGCTAGCTCACCCCAGCCGCCTAAGCACGCGCCCGTTAGCGTAGCGTTACAGTGAAGCCAATACAGATCAAATGTGTATCCGCTGCATCCTCCCACGGCGTGATGGATGGCTCCACCAGTGAACATTTCATATTCAGGACGGGGACGGCGAGCTCTCCGCTCGCGGGACAGATGATGGACTAGCACTGTCCCAACGTATCACCAGGCTGTGATTCATCATGACAGGTCAATAGGAAGAAAATACAAATGAACAATTAGCGAAGCCAGCCTTAATTAACTGCCCTCAGACCCACGGTGAGCTGTTAGAGAGCGCCGGGAACAATGTTTCGACATCGCAACGGCGCGCAGGGTTAATTCCAGACAGTTTGAGGAATATTATCGTGTTAATTAGGGTTAATTGAATGATTTCCCTACTTGCATACTGATTATGGATGTCAAACACAGAGGCCTTCGTGATTACATTTAATGCTCTGAATGGATGCCGTAGTGCTAATGAACTAATGGGCCCGCCTAGCCCAAACCTAATGAATGTTAAACAGTCTGAGCATGAAACAATATCAGCATTTAAAAAGGAAACTGTTAAATAGACTCGCTAATTATAAACCTGAACCGATTATAATCCAATCATAATACAGTTATATTAACTAAAACCGTAGGTTGTAGCTTACGTAAACAAAGGATTACAGGGCAGACACACACTACTTATGACCTATTCAACACCAGGTTGCAAGTTCAATCCCCACGTCCACCCACCCGAGGGAGGCAGGTAGGCCTACAGTACCTGATTCAGAAACATGAAGCTCGTTGTGGGGGTGAAGAGAATATGATTATTTTTATTATATATACATAGATATAAAATAGGTCTATAGAACAAGTCATCATTCATCCAACTACAATACCGATGGACAATACGACAATCCTCTACCCTCCCTTGAGGAAACAGAGGTAGGCCCAACAGTATTGCATCGTTGTCCTTCTAAAATGTTCCCTTGAATACATTCTGAAATGAAAGACAATAAGCGTGTTAACCGACATCTTAAACTCTCACCTTGCTGGGTGTTCACCTCATTGTGTGTTGAGACGCAGGCTGAACCAGTTCCTTCAGGCTGAACCAGGATCAGTGGTTTTGGAAAAGCTTCTTTCCCACACAGTCTCCTCAAGAGTAATAATGCAACTTAGCAGGCAGTATAATGCCCTGCGAGGGTCAAACTTCATGGTCCTCGACATTAAAGAAGAATTAGGACCCACCTGCTAGTGATCCCGGCTGATCCCACACACACACACACACACACACACACACACACACACACACACACACACACACACACACACACACACACACACACACACACACACACACACACACACACACACACACACACACACACATATGCACATAATAAGACACTCACCACACATACACAGACAAACACACACACACACACACAAAGACACACAGACACACATATGCACACACACAGACACACGCACACAAACTCACACACACACACACACACACACACACACACACACACACACACACACACACACACACACACACACACACACACACACACACACACACACACACACACACACACAAACGCACACACACACACACAAGGACACATGAATGCACACACACACACACACACACACACACACACACACACACACACACACACACACACACACACACACACACACACACTGAATAAGGCTATATATCATGATTCAATGTCTTCAAAGTGAATTACAACCAGACAAAATCCAATTTGCCCAAAACCTCAGAAATAATGACTTGCTCTAAGTAGGAGCTCTGCATATATACGGTGTTTGTACACAAAGCATTCCTTCTGCTTAAACATCGCACAGATTATTTTCAATGAACGTCACAATGAAGACACGACAATGCATCTGCTGAAGGTAGAGAAACCTGAAACACAATCAACAAAACACTGGGCCTGTTATCTGTAAGTGGATATTAATTATGGTTCCCATTCAAATTTTAGCAAAACAAGTGTCCTAAATATAGACTCAAACAAGCCAAACATAAACACAATCATATTTTTATTTTTTCGCTTTTTTCAAAATGTGTGTATGTGTGTTGTGTGTGTGTGTGTTTGTATGCGTGTGTGTGTGTGTGTGTGTGTGTGTGTGTGTGTGTGTGTGTGTGTGTGTGTGTGTGTGTGTGTGTGTGTGTGTGTGTGTGTGTGTGTGTGTGTGTGTGTGTGTGTGTTGTGGGGAACATGCATGTGTGTGAGCTACAGACAACAACGTTATCGTCCATGGCTGGCAGTGGATATTTGGCTAACAGATGATAAAGCCAACACACAGCCTCATAAGCGTATGAATCCGATTACCCCGCCTACAAATTAATAGAGTCACCGCAGATAGGCAGGAGAGACGAATGGTAAATCATGTTTGGCAGATGGAAATGGCATCACAGCTGGGAGGAAGATCTGTCATGGAAAGTGTTTCGACACACATGTCCTTTTCAGTCGGAACATCGCTGCTTCAAAGCTGCTGACGGCATTAATGGAACGCATCTAAAGGCAAAGCTCTATTTTATTTGTCGTATGATTTCTATCTATTAAAACTAAAACTGTGAAAGCAAGCTGAACATTAAATGCTGCGGTGTAGTAAAAGGGGAAACCTTTTCCTTCAGTGGATGTCCACACATTTCCTGCACAGCAGGGCCGCTGGCCGGGATGCACATTATGAAACTTCAGACGTAGCTTATCCGCGTTTTTCGGCGGGAACTCAATGACGGAAACACCGCAGTACATACGGTAATGCTCTCATTAATTCAGGGAGCATTATCAAGCGTTTTCTATAAACATCCAGAGAGATATGGACGCAGAGTCGGTGGGCTCGACGGCTCTGAAGAGAGAGACACAGAAAGGGGGAGATGGACGACAGAAAGAGAGGGCGACTGATTGATAAAAAGGAGAATTGAGAGCCGGGTGGTAAGAGAGAGGCAAGGGAGGAGAAAGACTGAGCATCTCGTTGGCGGGTGGGGGGGGGTTGTGGGGTGGGTGGAGTGTTTCAGTGGGAGCGGGGGGGAGGGAAGCGCGTGTGTCGATGTTGAGTAAGGGGGTGCTAATAGTAGGGGGTACTAAGGTGGCAAGCAATTTCTCTTTGTTATCCGACGAAATGACTCTGCAAATATGACAATAAATCACAAAGGAAATCAATCTGAGCGGAGGCGACTGTGAGCCACTGATAATGCATCAATCAATATTTAATGTTTAGACCTTAATTAATCCACAGGCGCCCAGCATTCTCTAAGTGACACCAGGGGTGTGGGAGGGAGGGAGGGGGTGGGAGAGGGGAGGGGGGGTAGACGATCAGGGAGTGCTTTTGCATAGAGTAGCTTTTATATCAAATGGGGGACACTGAACTGAACCGTCGCGCCGGTCGATTTTTACACGTCGTCCTTGTTTTGTTTTATTACTTGTCGTCTTCTTTTCATCAGACCACAGTGACACTCTTGAGACGGATGGGCGACAAAGGCTTCGGGGTTGAAGGGAGTTTGTTTTTCTGTAAACAAAAGTAAATGAACTATATTTTATGGTGGCAGCTGATATAAGGGATAATTTCCACAGAGCGTGTGGCCATACCAGCTGGAGACGTCGGTCACAGAGTCGTACGGGTTTACAACCATTGAGTGATGGATGGAGAGTCGCCATCATCCCATCCTGGTGAGGCTCAATTCTATTCTTTATAACATTGTGTTTGAGATTGGAAATGATGTCAGTAAACATGTGGCTCAGACATTTATATCAAAGCCAAAAAACCTTGAGGTGAACTAAAGTATTTTAGATGTAACATGAAAAACACGAGTGACATCTGAGTGACATCTTACAGTGTCTACAGCGTGTTTCCTTCGGGCCTCTTCATAAGCCTACCCAATGTCTGAACTTCTCAGCCTTTTTGATCAGCGGACAAAAAGTCTTTA